>JAUZST010072352.1:0-21626 GCA_034779995.1 Parotocinclus haroldoi
GTGAATGTAACTCTGTATTGTAGAGCTTGATAAAGGTTTGATAAATTAATCCCTTACCCATGTGCTTCTATCAGCTAATGACGAATGACGGATCTTGAAGCAGTGCTGTTTGAGGGAGCAGAGAGGGATCACCCCTCTTCAGGTTAGGCTTTTTAGGACTGAAATTCCTCCAAACTCTGAATCGTTTAATGATATTGTGCTCAGTAGAGAGAGAAATATAGACAGTAAATTCCTTCCCATCTTTCTTTGAGGATTCAAGTTCTTACACATTTATTGATAAATATTTATTGAGTTCCTCTGAAGTTCCTGGATGCTGCTTTTGTTCTAAATTATGATTAGAGTCACCTGTTTGAAATAACAACTGTATCTAGTTGTGCTTTTTGGACGTCTTTTACAAGTGCAGGAGTGAATGTTTATTAACAAAGTAAATGAAGAAAATATCACAGGTTCAAACTGTCTGCAAAGAAATAAAAGTCAAGCCCTCTAAATCTTAAATCTCTTTGAGTTGTAAAGAACAAATTGTAAAGTAGAAAAAAATCTGTAAAAGATGCTGTTTGAGTTTGAAAACCCCCGAGCAGTTACAATCACATATACTTTTTTTCCTACCACACCTAAAACAGGAGGGTTAAATGTTAGTGAAGCCCACCCACAAACACAGTCATTTATTACACACACACACACGCGTGCTGACAGATCATTTCCAGCTCTGAACATCTCAGGTACGTTGACACACTTTACAAGAAACTTCCAACAAGTAACGCTGATCTTTAAACATTTATACAATATAAAATATAATTATTAAGCTTCGGTGTCGTAGCAAGCCTCAGATATACCACATAACACAGCTTTGGTTTCACTTTGTGTAAAACAGCACTTTCTTTGCTGTTTGTGACAGATAGGAAGAAAAAAATCGGGTTATACAAAAGGTAATGAAATTCTTTTTATTCAGTACTGCAGTTTGAGCAACTTTACAACAAAACAAGAATATTAGTATTGTTAAGAGATAATTAAGATTAGAGGTTGCTCCCTGCAAAGGTTAACATTTGGACACTGGGCTGGTAAAGAGGTAACAAAAATAAATAATGATGTGATTTCAATGTAATTTGTTACGCTCACAAATACTACGTTAAAACTTTACTGTACAAAAAAGAAGCCTCGTGTTAACAATGTCCAGAAGCTCCGCCCACTTCTGTGGTCTCAGCAGCACCAAAGATGGCCCATCACCATAGAAACGGGAATTGTGCTCAGAACAAGCAGAATTACAGATCGTCCTCAAAGATGGAAAAAGGAGCAGCCAGACTGTTATGAGGAACAAATCCAAATGCTAGGCTCAATCATGGTATGGGGTTGGGTCCGGACCCTTTGTAAAGGTCATTTACACTTCTGTGATACAGCATTAATGCAGAAAAGTACACAGATATTATATTGCAACATAAACTGCCTTTAAGACAACATCTTTTCCAGGGACATCCATGCAATTTTAACGAGATAAATCAGAAAAAGGTTGTACTGAAAAGTATAAATCCCTTCCAATCTTTCTTAGAGTAATTTGTTTAAATATTTCAATCATTTTTCTAAACAATTATTGATAAACTGGAGTTCTTTTGATCATCTGTACTCCTCAAAGATTCAACCTTCCTGGATGCTGCTTTTGGATCAAATCGTAATTAGAATCACCTGTTTGAATTCATATCATATTTTTCTTTTATCTCGTTACTAGACCTATAATGACCGTCCCAGCATCTTCTAATTTGGGGTTGTGTGAACTTTTTGGATTTTGTATTTGTGTATTTTTCAGGTCACTCTGCAGTATTTGTTTTCTACATAAGGATAATCCAGTAGGACCTGCCCTCTTTCTCTCTCGCTACCATGCTATCTGGAACAAGTGTCCCATGGCCGACTCTTTGTTTCCTCGTAATCCTGTTGCCCCTGATTCAGTCGTGTGAACAAGGGACCCCACGAGACTGCGCCGAAGCTGACTTCGCTCCAGGATCCAACTTGGCTGGAGAAGGCTTTGATGTTACCAAGATGCAGAGAAAGGGCTCGTTTGTGATCGACATGCAGCACTGGAGGCTGAAGGACAAGACGTGCACCCTGTGCAGAAACCCCTACTTGGAGGGAAAGAAGCAGAAGCTCCCCGTTTCTGTGGTCGACTGGAGACCCAGTCAGAAGTGCAACGTGAAGGTATCGAGCTCCGTCTACCAGTCCTGTGAGTCCCTGCTCACCGCCAGCACCTCTTGCATCGAGAACAACTGGAGCATGAATTTGGGAATTAATATCAAGCACGGTCAGGGGTCGATAATGCTGGCGGGGACCAACTCCAAGTTGGCCGAGTACTCGATGGATAAAACCAAAAAGGACAAATTCAGCTTCACCAGTCACAGCATTTCCTGTGGGTATTACAGGTAAGACCAGGTTAATCTTTTAGACGTCCCTGGCTTTGACCCAGTTCTTCGTTCAAGTATATTATAGTACACTATATACTCAAGTATATTGCCGTTAAAGTTCCTACATTCAGCTTTAGTAAACACATTATCCTGATCGTGAGTCCAGAGTTTATCCCAGGAAAACTAGATACAACACAAGGACAGGTCCAGGACACAGTGCCAAATCGTGCTTCTCTATCCTTTAATATATTGATGTATTACTTTTTGACAGCACTGTGCTCAGGTCGGGCAGCACGGTGGCTCGGTGGGTAGCACCTCTGCCTCACGGCAAGTAGGTCCCTGGTTCAGTCCCAGGGTGGAGCACCCTAGGTCCTTTCTGTGTGGATTCTGCATGTCCTCCCCGTGTCTGCGTGGGTTTACTACGGGTCCTCCAGTTTCTGCCCACAGTCCAAAGACATGCACGTTAGGTTAATTGGTGTCTCTAAAGTGGCCCTTGCTGCAAGAGTTGCCGGTGCTCCCAGAGATGCCCCGTGTGGATTTAGTGGAACTTAATGGATGGATGTTAGCTTGGGTGTTTCAATAAGTTATGTGCCATGCTTGCCATTAATTCTTTTATGGTGCGTTCACTCGTTCCTGTGTCTCATCTCCAGTTACAGGATTTCTAACAGGCCTCGGCTTCACCCTGAGTTTAAACGTGCCGTGAGTCAGCTGCCTAAGCAGTACGACAGGCAATTCAAGTCCCGTTACTACAAGTTAATCGACGACTTCGGCACTCATTACATCACAAAGGTAACAGAGGCATGAGCTGATGTGAGAAAATAACTAGACAGTGCGGTGAGATGTAATAGATAAGAAACTCAGAGGTAGGGTTATCGTGGTTAGATCTTAAAACGTCCCAATAAATCAAGCATTTTGGGTGCGACTGGTTTTATTTAATGTCATTCGTTTTTAAGAAACAAGAATGGCTAGCTTGGACTTAATCCAAACATGGTCAAATCACTCAAATGTGCTCTTGTCAGTGAGAAATGGAAAAAGTTTACAGGGTGGTCGGTGTGGATGAAAGGAACACTATATGGGTGTGTATGATATATGTGACTTGATATACGAGTTGTCATAATATTATGACCCTATTAGAAGATTATTATTAATATTAAAGGTACTGGGCAAAAGCTCCAGGCTACCATTAGATTCAATAAATACTGTTTTAGTAATAAGAAGAAACATGTATAGCTTTTTCTCAATCACTTTATTAGATGACAACCAGAAAATACAGGACATTTGTATGCAGTACTGAAACTGAGAAATCCGACATTACACAGGTAACCCTTGGAGGTAAGGTCCACTCCGTGACCAGCATTAAGCAGTGCCAAGCATCCCTGAACGGTCTGAGCGTGGATGAGGTGAAGACTTGCCTGGACGTGGAGGCGTCAGCCAGCGTGAGGGAGACTGTAAACAACAACGTGGCGAGCAAGCACTGTAACGAAATCAAGGACAAGACCGACAGTAAGAGCAGCTTCTCCAGCATCTTCAACGACAGGTGAGCCAGTGACGGACGCAGGAAATACTGAAGTACAAGAAAAAGCTATAAGACGTTTTGGCACAGAGGTTGTAGAACGAGTGATTCAGTGTTTCTAGTGTTATTTTGTTCCATTCTTCCTGCAAACACGTCTTATGATGGATAACACTACGGGTAATTTCTGATGCATCACTCATTTCAAAGTTCTCCACATGTTCTCTACCGGGGACAGGTCAGGACTGCAGGGAGGCCAGTCCAGTACCTGTATCGTCTTTGTCCATAGTTATAGCTTTGTAATCTGTGCAGCACTTGGTTTTGTTTGTGTTTGGTCTGGTTTAAAATGCATAGATGACCCTCTTGTCTTGGTGTACTTTTCGGCATTAATGCTGCATCGCTGAAGTGTAAATGACCTTTACCAAGGGTCCAGATCCGACCCCATACCATGATAGAGCCTGGCTTTTGTCAAAAAAAGATATGTAATCCTGATTGCTGAGCACAATGGTGCTCCATGGGGTTGGTCCATCCTAGATGCCTCCAAACCCAGAGAAGTGGGCGGAGCTTCTGGACATAAGCTTCTAGGTTAACATGGCTTCTTTGTTGTACAGTAAAGTTTTAAGTGGTATTTGTGAATGTAACTCTGTATTGTAGAGCTTGATAAAGGTTTGATAAATTAATCCCTTACCCATGTGCTTCTATCAGCTATTGATGAATGACGGTTCTTGATGCAGGGCCATCTGAGGGAGCAGAGAGATATCGCCCCTCTTCAGTTTAAGCTTTTTAGGACTGAAATTCCTCCAGATTCTGAATCGTTTAATGATATTATGCTCTATAGAGGGAGAAATATAAACAGTAAATTCCTTCTGCTCATATCTCCTCCTGAAAGATCTCATTCCTAATGCCAACTTTTTTTGGAACGTTTTGCAGGAGTTAATGTTTATTAACAAATTCCAACTATTCCTAACATTTTTCTGGGGTCCCTCTCTCTCATTTTCTATAGGTTCACAGAAATATATGGTGGCCACACCACTGAACCCGAGCTTCTCTTCTCTGCAGATAAAGACCCAGCCGCTTATAAAGAGTGGCTCTCGACCCTTCCACTCAACCCAGATATATTATCGTACTCGCTGGAGCCTCTACATGAACTTCTGGCCACTAAAAACGTGGTCCGAAAGCACCTTCGCAAAGCCATCCATGACTTTGTACTAGAGAAGTCTCTGTGGAGAAACTGCTCGGATTCATGCACGATCGGAGCCAAACACAATGCGAATGAGCCCTGTCAGTGTACCTGTAACAATGTCCCGGGCATGAACAGAGACTGCTGCCCTGCTAAACGTGGACTCGCCCGGGTCAAGGTAACCGTAATTAGGGCATCGGGATTATGGGGAGACCACACAACAGGCACGGATGGGTACGTCAAAGTTATTGGGAAAAACAACATGCAGATAGGACGGACCTCTGTGATCTACAATAACAACTCACCACACTGGCAAGCTACCTACGACCTCGGGGACGTGGTCCTGCAGGACGACGACTCTGTGACGCTGCAGGTCTGGGATGAAGACAACCAATGGGACGATGACCTGCTGGGGACTTGTAGCGTTGCTATTAAAGCAGGAAATGCAGAGAATTTCTGTAACTTAGATCATGGTTTGCTGTATTATAAAACAAGTGTGACGTGTGCCCCAACTTTAGCCGGCCCAGCATGCTCGGAGTACGTCGGCTCCCCCATGAACTTTCATTTGGCGAAGACGCACGTGTCCCGGCATGCTCGTCCCATTCCACGAGAGATGCTAGCGGAGATGGGGGTCATTCTGGACCAAAATCACATCGTTGTCAATCAGCCCAGAGACGAGGATGTGAAAATGATTTTGTAGCTTTTGCTTCCAGGTTTTTGTTGCCTAAATAGAACCAAGTGTTTTAAATGACTATTTATGACTATTTAAGTGTATTATTTTATAGTACAATGCACCCAAACCGATGCACATAGATTATTGGATCTCTAATTATAAGTAGCTGTTGCAATTGATCACACAATGACCCCCCAATCTGGATCTGTGGATCTAGATATTTGTAAAGCTGCTTAAATACAATGCACTGTTGCGAAAATCATTATATGAACAACTTATACATAAAGAATTATGTTAATTGTTATCTTAATAGTAAAGCATTTAATCTATTCCTTGTTCATACTTAATTAACTTAAATTAAATGTGAAGCCTTCTATTTAAAAATAACCCGCATTTAATTGAATGTTTGTATTGTATTTATTTCAGATAAAGGTCGAGTGAGCATATTTGGACTTGTGCTTTGTTTCATTGTCCTGGTGATTTTATTTGAGATCTCCTTGTGCTTCATGGCATCCTCAATGTTCAGTATCCAACGAAGGTCTAGGACGTTTATAGGACCAACAGCCTCAACATCACAGATCGATCCACCATACTGAACTGTAGAACCACGACACTCTCTTTAATTGTTCATAGTCTTATCTGGACTCCAGTTCTCTGGTGGTTACCAGATCTGTGTATTTTTAAAACGTGGCTTTTTTCGGCCTCTATTTCATTTGAATTTAGCGGGGATGACTGGAATTGGCTTAAGATCTTTTCAACATATTATATAAATGTGGCGGGATAAAGGTCGGTGAAACCAATTGGTAAAAAATGGACGGTACAACTAACGGGTGGTTTACTTAGACTTCTTGGCCTGGCAGCGAGTGTGAACGTACCGAGTCTAGATCAGGGTTTAGCTTAGGCAGAGGCAGGAAGCATTGCGGCTTCCTGAAAACGGATGAGGTCTGATGATGCAAATGAAAAAAGAAACAGTCTGTACATTTTCTCAGCACTTTGTTTTGTAAACAGTGTATTTTAGGATGTTTTATAAAACACAGACTCATTGGAGCTGTAGGTGAAGAAACACCTTTAGTGTTTAGTGAATTACTATAACAACCAAAAGTAGTGCTCAAGAGGTTTTAGTTTAGATACATAGACCAACAGGACGTGACACACTCGTGAAACAAACGACACCAAACCAACACACTTAAGCACACAAAAGCACAAACAAAATCACTTAAACACCAAACGGACACAAAGTGCACCAGGATGAAATACACGAGGGAACAAACAGAAGCGAGATTCATTCTCAGTGACGCCTCGAGAGGTTCGGAACTCCCTCAGCCTGCAGTGATGAGAGCATGGAAGAGAAGAGCAGACAAAATGAATCAACACAGGTCTGGAATGGCAGACAAAACATGACACGATGAAAAAGTGAAACTCACCCTTGATTCCGTTCCCGTAGAAGCCAGCTAGGCCGTACTTGCTCTCATCCTTCCCTCCTGCTAAATTAAACAAAGAGAAAATAAATGCAAGGCATCGATTTAGGAGCAGCAGCGCACCTCTGTCTAGGTTCATACTTAAATTTTTCCCAGAGCTACTGAGATTCAGAGGTAAAGCAGGAGAATTTACACAAAACACACAATAACACAAGTTATTGGGACTCAACAGCTGTATTTTCCTATTCCTAAACACTCAGGTTCACATATTAAAGCCTCCTTTTTGGCCAGTTCCTTAAGAACAGTGGACAGAATTGTAAGACTGCCCTGGACAGAATGCCAGCCCATCACGGGTCTGGGAGCGCTATGCCACCTGGGAATCTTATTTTATTTGCATAATCTCAAGTTTACCCCATGTTGATGGTTGACAAAGGACATTTGTCTTTTGAATTTTTATCCAAACTCAGATTTATACTCTGTCGAAGTCACAGATGTACACTTGAGTTCCTAAAAAATCTCTTCAGCAAATGTCTCAATACATTTGATCTTTACTGTTCCACGTTTTTTCAATTACTGTATTATTGTCATCATAATTTTAACCCCCCTTTACTCACCTGCATAGGGGGCTGGACCCCCGGCTCCGAGCGCTGCCCCGTAACCTGTAGAGAGACCTTATGAGTCAATAGGGTTATAAACAGAACATGATTTAAACCCTAAACATTCCCAAACCAACGAGAGATCTAATGTCATTCCTCCAGCAGGTCCAGCAGGATTAGGATATCCCCAAACCACTTAGCTATACAAGTGTGCAGTTTGTGTGTATACCTGCTGTCTGTACACCATATCCCCTTCCATCTCCTAAAAACAGTGGAAGTACTGAGTCATCTAATCAAATCTACTAATTAAAGCACAAACAAATACACCTCTCTTCTCGTTACCCTCTTACCATATGCCAGCTTGCCCGTCTCAGCACCCAGGTTGAGTTGCTGTGCTCCGTACGGGTAACCTGTATCACCTGTGGGCACATGACATCATCAGAAAGATCAGATCATCACGTATTACAGTCTCTAAACCATAAACGAGCAGACCCGGTTTCTCGTCTGTCTGAGGTATAGTTAATTATAAACGAAACTTATGTTCGATTAAGGTAGGGTTCGGTGCGGTGTATGGCAACCCAGGAGTGCGGCAGTTCCACTTCATATTCATTTAAAATATATGACAGGTCTTATCGTTTATATGTGATCTTACAGTGTAAGGTCATGACTGTTTTGATTTACGTGCCTGGTGTACGCTTTATAATCTAATGTACCTTCCAGTCCGGCTGCTCCGTTGTAGGGAATCTGACCAATACCCGGACCAATACCCGGACCAATACCGCCGTCTGCCCGAGAAAGAAACACATCATTATATCAGCATTCGATATTCATGCTTAATATGGTCACGTTAACGGAAGACTCTGGTGTCATTTAACCTCAGCTAAATCTGCACTGTGGAAAGACTGGATTTATTTCTCGTTCATTTGGTCTGCCTGGATCCCATGGCGGTCACCTACCACGTGGAGAACCCGTCCACTGAAGTACGAAGAACTAATGTGGATCTGCATGGAGCAACAGTCTGTGCTCCTCTGATGATCCAATCTCTATAAATAAATGACTACTGGAAATGAACAGGGACTATGTTTTTGGGAGGAAAGTTTGCTTAGGATTGTGGGGTTATTTGGGCACGACTGCATATACAGCACTGCTAAAAAGGCTTAGGCTGTCATTAGATTTGTTGTTTTAGCATCACTATAATGACCATATATAACATATCACCAATTATTGGACCCAAAAAGTTCAATCCATAATCCTCTTTTCACTGATTTTCATTCCAGTCTTTGTGAGCTTTATTATATGTTGGCTTTTTCACCCTGTTTCCCTTCTGAAAAACGAATTTCCTATAAATAACACAATTTCTTATCAAGCCTGGCATCCTAATGTAGGTGCCACGTGCTAATATTCCAATATTACAGAAAATTTGTAAACAGCTAGACAAAAGAAGTCTGTCTGTCTCATTCAAGTACCGTTATGGTTTGATTAAAGCAGTTGAAGCTGCACTTAGACATCCAGTATCCAAAAGGCAGTATCTAAATACGGGTTACATAAAGTCTTAGACCCCTGTTAGATTTGTTGTTTTAGCAAAGATATAATGACCATATACCGTATAATGATTTCTCAGACTATTTATTAAGTTACAAACTGTCCTGAAGTGTTCTGCAGGAATATTCACACAATGCTTCTTTAGATTTAAGCTTTTATTTCTTTTTCTGTACAGCTGATTCTATACTGCCTCTATAATATTCAATATGGTACATATATTTTCTGTTTTCTTTTCTGGTGGCCTAAGAATTTTGAGCATTACTGCAAGACGTGTTTATACTCTAGAGGCTGAAAAAGTTCAAAGTATTCCTTTAGGGTGATTACTTATAGATGTTTTTACCAGTTACAGGTTCCAGGATTCCACCAGTACCACCTAAAACAGAGTGTGAAGTTTATTCAGTAAAAAAGAACAGATATTTAAATTGGAATTGAATCTAAATTCCACACGTGAGTCAGGCAGTCAAGAGCAGTAACTTTATCCTTTGGTGTGTTTAAAGAGATCAGGATTAAATATTGGGATATGTGGACATCCCTTAGGACTAAATATCAGTGTATAAATTGTGTTGTGTTTCAATGTGTTGTGTGTTACTGTATTGTGTTACACATCGTTATCATCTCTTTTAGTTTCTCCATTATAGCTCTCATGCAGCATGAGTTAACTCTTCAGGCAAAGTAGTCCAGGACAAAGAGATTTGCATTGCGTTGCATTGTTTGAAACAACATACACACACACACACACACACACACACACAGACCATCATAGCCCTTACCCAGGCTGGCGTCCACTCCGAGGGCTCCTGTCTGCCCCATGTACGGAGTGCCACCATAACCCCCTGCTTTGCCTGGAGTTCCAAGGCCAGCGGAAACCACAGGTTGACCAGCAGTAGCACCAATAACTGCACCTGGAGCAGCACCACCTACAGGAAGAACACAAACACTGCAATTCAAGAGAGATCAAGTAGATCAAGGATCAAGGCTTAAACACAAATATGATTCCTCTTTGAATGAATTTTGCAAAGATTTCGAATATTAAAATCTAGATTTCTTAGACTTCTAGAACTTCCAGGGACGCCAAAACTTTTGCTTAAGACTCCAACAATGTGCATGTGTTAACAACTGGTTTTATACCAAGGGCTGCGTCGTTTTGTTTTGAGCATTAGTGGAAGACAGACGTCCCAAAGCTCTCAGCAGTTTAATAGAGAAAACAAAAATAAAATGTAATCAGTGAGATTAATGTGACTTGATGATCTAGAATAATTTACAGAGGAAATCCAAATTTCTTTCTGTTCCTACTGATCAAAAAAATCTCTAGAGCTGAAAAGATGAACCTGTGATCCAAATGGAAATGAATCAAGCTTTTTACTCATAACAGGTTTAATTGGGAGAAAAGCTTACAAATGTTTCCTTTTCTTTCGGATCACAGGTTCATCATTTCAGCTAGAGATTATTTATGATCTGTAATATCTGAGAGACGTTTGTTTTTCTAGATCATTGTTTTAGTTCATTAAGCCACAGTTAAGCTTTTTAAAAGGTTAAATGGGAAGAGAACACCATAACTTTTACATCTACTTTTAAAATCTGAAATATAAAAAATATTGTTCCTCTGTTGTTATTCTTGAAATCTCACCATATTTGGCAGACTTGGCATCAGACCCCAGCCCGGCCGTGAGTCCCAGTCCTGGAGCTCCTCCATAACCTCCAGCTCCCAAACCTAGACAGAACATAAACGTCACAGACTGAGCGTACGGATGAAATTAACATATCATTTATGTTCGTGCTGCTCCTGGCATGGTGTTTAATTCTTGAATAGGTTTGTTAGACTGTACTATAATTCAGGTTTTAAATTTTACAAAGCTGCGTGTGTCATCTTTGCATGAATCAAATAGAAAACTGGAAAACGCAAACAAATAAATGAGGTGTTACCTGATCTCTTTTTAGTGCTAGTGTGTGTGCTTAGACTGAGATCTTACCAGCATTGCTTCCAAGCCCATTGCCATTGGCTAACTCTGCTGGATAGCCAAGTTCTGCAACATAATTATAACTCTCAGTGGATTATAATTATGCTATGGGTTAGTACGATGGCAGAGAAGAGTGTTACAAAGCCACCATCAGACTCACCCGCCCCATAGCCATCACCAAATCCATTAATGCCATACACATTGTCGTAGCCTGGGGAGAGGAGGGGGAGGAGCATGGCGAGGTTAATGAGCATAGGTCAGGGGCGGTGTGATTACATATAAAACCATCGGTGCCTGTGAGTACACACACACACACACACACACGTACACACAAACACACACTGCACCAGTCGAGTTTAAAGCACTAATATTTAACCTATTCAAATTCAAACATGTAAACTATGCAAATATTTTGAACTGCCAGAACACCGATAAGGTGCACCTCTTTTACTATGCAGTGAAAATCTCCAGGAGTGCTGACGTTTAAATCGAGGCCCATCTCCGGGGGCAACATCTACACCGATTGCTCTCGGTCACTGTGCAAAAGTCTTAGGCCGCCATTCGATTTGTTGCTTAAACAATGACTATATATAACACAACGTCCTCCACGTAATACATAATCCTCTTTTGCTTAAACAATCCTTCAATCCGATCTTTGTCAGCTTTAGCTTAAGCTTAATCTCTAACTTTCCCCCCTCTTCCCTTTCTGAAAAAGTGTTTTCTTGGCTGTTACCCTTCCAAAAAGATCATTCTTGTTGTCAAATGCTGCTATGAGTCGAGTGACAAACTTTAGTGTCACGTTCAAGAAGCTAGTTTGAGATGATCTGATCTTTAAGACATTGTTTTTTTGCTGAAACATACATCATACAATCAGAACATACATAGGTACACTGTGATCATAAAATGACACACGTGCCCAGCAACAATACTCAGGTAGGCTGTGGGGTTTAAACCGTGCCCAGCTGGTATAAGGGGCCCAATGTGTACCAAGATACCCTCACATCATTCCACCACCAGCAGCCTGTTGTTTACTCCAAATTCTGACCTGACCATCGAGCAGAGATCGAGACTCATCAGACCAGGCAACGTTTTGGTTACGTCTGTGTGATTTGTAGGCTCAGCTGCCTGTTCTTAGTTGACAGGAGCTGCACCCAGCGTGATCTGCCATTGTAGCCATCTGCTTTAAGTTTGGATGTGTTGTTTGGTCAGAGATGCGCCTTCACCTAGTTTGTAACAAGTGGTTGTTTGAGTTCCTGTTATTCTTCTATCAGCTCCAATCGCTCTGCATTCTCCTCTGCCCTATGGCAACAACTGGGTGGAATTTTCACGCAGAGAACTGCCCTTACTGGATATTTTCTCTTTTTCTGACCATTCTCTGTAAACCCTAGAGATCACGCTGAGTGTGACAATCCCACTAGAGCAGCAGTCACTTAAATGACCTTTCTTCAAAGTTCTGATGCTACACATAAACGTAATATCTCACCCGTAATCATTCTTGCCATCGTGCATAACGACATAAGTAACTACAAATACAAATTCTGAAGGAAACGGCGATTTTACAAGACTGCAGATGATGAAACAGTTCATCCCACACAACAGATTGTACACACATGCACAGACATTGTTAAAGCTTAGCAGGCAAAAAAGCAGGTAAAGACTTAGATAAAGCAGATACAATGAAGTGAAATATCTTTACCGGGCTGTTTGCCCACTCGACCCGTCTGTGGGTAAGCACCTGCACCGAGACCTAAATCACAAAACAACAGGCATTTCAGTACAGATCATTGTTTACATTGAACACAAATATGCACAAGTTAAAAAACATTGGCTAAACAGATCAACGTACCCAGTCCATAGCCGTTAGGGAGTCCTGCTCCAGGATAGATTCCCGGGCCGAGTCCGTACCCTGCCACACACAATCACATTACTGTGAACACTGTAAACACACAAGCTTTGAGAACTAAAACCCATGTGCCGTATATTAAACGCTGTGATCAGCCAGGAACCTGAGGTGCAACACTGTCAGATATTAATAGGCTACTGCATAGATTATATAACTTTAAAGGATAGCAATCTTAAAACAAAACATTTTTTACAGCTGCACACTGCTTTAAAAATTGGGAACGTGAAAGAAAATCTTGGGAAGCAGGCACAGCAGCAGCAGATCTGTTGAGAAACTCGATTGTTACAGTCCTAAAATCATCATTTTGATAAAAAATCGAGTATTTAATCTGATTTACAGTACTGTGCAAAAGTCTTAGTCCACCATTAGAGTAGACAGATCGTCATTTTAGCAATGATATAATGATCATATCGAATTATAATAGAATAGAACCATAAAAAAAACAAAAGTTTTCAAAAGTTGAATCTGGCAGTTTCACGTGGTTTCCAAGTTGACACTTGGATAGTCTGAAGGAGTGTGATCGGGAATGTTTTTTTAAAGGGTAGCAGCCAAGAAACCACTTTTTCAGGAGGGGGACAGAGTGAAAAGGCATTCTTAAGCTCACAAAGTCTGGAATAGAGATCAATGAAAGACAGGATTATGAGTGACAAATCCATTTTTTTAAATCCAGCATTGTATTATTGCAGAAAGAAGTAATCTAATGGTGGCCTAATACTTTTGCAGGATGCTGTAGGACATTGGCAGTTAACATTCATACAGGTGAGTTTTACCAATTTTAACAATAAGTTAAAGAATGCAAAAACTTCAGGGACGAACCATGCAGATAGAGCACGATTACACTTACTATAGTTAAAATAAATCAAGCAGAACATAAGAGTAGATTTGCATTTGTGGAGGAGTTTCTACAAGTCAGAAGGTCTGCTTTATATCACAGACATTTTCCTCATGTTACATCTTAGACACCCAGTGCAAACAGTCTTGCAAATGAAATGCGAGATAAAACACTTTAACACGTTAACAGAATGGGTGCTGTTTTCTCCTGTCTTTCCGAGCTCATGTTCCAGTACCAGTTCTAGTCCCACAATAAAATGTTCCTCAGCTTCTGCTTCACCCAAGCTATTCTTCCACAACATTCCAGCACATCCATACCCAGACCACAGAGGGCACTAACGTCCTCCTTTCTCCAGTTGATTAATTATTTTTCAAAGACTGGGGTTCTGGGAAATAATCAGGAATTGCAAGACTGTACCTAGGTACCTAGGTTGAGATTATTTCCCATCATGATGTTGGACAGAACTAAACATGAGTTTTCGTCAGTGTTGTTCACAAAAGCGATGAAAGTTTAATAATGACATACAGAGGTCTACATAAACAGGTAAATACTGTATATTCATATATAAAGTACAGTGCGAAAGTATTTGGCCATGCAATAATGACGCAAACATTTCAAAACTTGGACCTTCACTACAATCTGTGTGTGCTTTTTGCCCCTTCATGGTTTCTTGGCTGCTACCTGATCAAGCTACTGTGGGACAACTTGGAATCGAAGCTGCCAGATGCTGCTATTGCTCAAGTCCAAGGGATCCTTGTGCCGAATACTAACCTATGTAGAATACAGAAGCTGTTTTTCAGACCTTTCCAGTTCTTTAACACTGAATACATGTTTTCTGTATTTGGAGAGACTGAGAAATAATTATACAGTATACAGTAAAATAATGCTATAACTAATCTAATGCTGGCCTAAGACTTTTGCACAGTACTATGTATAGGATATCTTTCTGATTTCCTAATACAGTATAGCCTATCCTGAGCACTTTGCTCAGCTGTTAATTCCAGCTGCAGTGGAAGAACCCAGTACTGAAGAAGTAATACAAGGCTCTGCATAGTGTTTCATTGTCTTTGCTCAGTCTGTTCTGACGTTGTAAATCTGCGTCAGCAGAAAAATACATTAAGGTTTGCTGATGCAAACTCCAGGATTGATTTGGCTTACTTTTTGCCCTGCTGGTGACTGACCGCAAAATGTTGTTGAAATCCTTCTGTATGTCCTGCATCTCTCTCGTTCTTTAAATGCACCAACGGCCTAATGGGGTTTTACATAGTAAACGGCACGCGGTCGATACGGACCTCCAAATGGTGCGGTCAAAAGTGATGACTGGACAGAAATGCAGGGCCTTTTTGACAGGTAATCAAAAAGCTGTAGTTCTTTACCATTGCTTATAACTCTAGCTCCATTAGACACTCTATTAGATACACCATTAGAGATCGCTCGAGGGCCATAACCTCACATCACATCACTAGTTACTTCTACAATACAGTAAGGGATGCACTTTCATTTAACTGCTCTGGAAATATGGCAGGCTGAACAACAAACAAAAAAACTACTAGTGCACTAAGATCCCACTCCATTGGATATTACTGTCTCTCAAGCAAGCAAAATGTTTACTAGGTCCAGGTAAGCACCGTTTAACAACCATCAGCTCAGTGACATGCACATTCACATTAACTTAGGTCTTAAAAATTATAATTGAAAGGCGTAAACAATAAATAAAGGTGTAAACAGCCACTCAGCACTTAGCAGGAAAATGTAGACAAAGCTCAAATACGAGTAAAAACAAGTCACGCGTAAGGTAAATGCTGTCATTGTATAATGTAGTCAATTTATACTTAAGTAAGTCAGTATTTACAAATTATGTATAACATGAAAGTATTTAGGATGGGACTGTGGTAGCCTAGCAGTTAAGGTGCTGGACTATGGAACAGAAGCTCCAGGCTTCAAATCCCACCTCTTGAACTGGAATATCTTACAAGGTGGGGAGTGTGAAAGATTTAAGACTTTACCCGCTCTGGATGGCTTTGAGCCCTGTCCATAGAGCCGGCCTGCTCCTGCCCCAAATCCTAAAGACCACAACACAATCTTAACACCAAAAATAATTCACAACAGATTAAGGTGACATCCGGTCCCTTCATTTTCCAAATTAACACCGGAAGGAAAACACACAAACAAGTCAAAGAGGGTTCGAATTTACCGTAGTTGGTTTTCCAAGGTCCTGATGTGACTTGTCCTGGACCATATCCTGAACAGCACAGTATGATTTTTCTCCATTTCAAATACCACCATGATTTTTTAAAATCAAGACACACACAAAGATGGCAGAGCATCATTTGTTGTATGGGGACAAAGGGCACAGCCATACAGTGGATTAAAAACAAGCACACAAAACACACAAGACACTGCCACGCACTTGTGTGAGGAAAATCCCATCGTTGTTGTGTGGCGTAAATAAAGATCAGAACACGATCCAACATTCAGAGAACTTTAAAGATACAAGGCACCAAAGCTAGAAATATTTCAGAGACTGATCAAAGACTTGCAAGTGAAAAAAATGCATGTATGGTGTGATTAAAATAACCACATCCACTGCCAAAAAAGGGCCAAAGCACACAGATGACCTTTGACACATATATATATGTGTGTGGGTGTGTGTGTTTGGGTTTTTTTTTCTTCTTTTTTTTCACACTTGCCGAGCACCAGGTCCTTCATCATCTGGTGTTCAATGTGATGCATGCACTACAAGACTTAATATTCTAAGAGGTTCACAAAGACAAGACCAACGTGCATAAATATCCAGCCTTGCTTTTGTTTGCTTTACCAGGTACGGCGGCCTTAGTGCCTATTCCTGCGAGAGCGCCCGCTCCTGCTGCACCTATCAGTGGCACACACAGGTACTGTTAGCACACGCAGGACTTCAGGGCAAGGAGAATATCAAATAACAAAACTTTTGATCCCGGACAAGCAAGACACCAACAACAAGTTGCACAAAGACCGCCAATAATTTCGGCAAACTTTCCCACTGAGAACACCTACAGCATAGCCTGTATATCTAAACAAGTTTGGGTTCTGTTTTGAGTCTTGGTTCTCCGAAAGTTTCTTCCTTATAACATTTAGGAGGCTTTTCCTTGCCACTGTCAGCCTAGGTTTGCTCACTTGAGGTTTTTGATCAAATACATTTGGCTTTGACCATCCAATGCAAACATGAAGCCTTCATTGGTCCGATATGAACCAAACAGGCTGGTTAAGGAGTTTGCTGTGTGTTCATTCATTGACCTACCACGTCCAACACCGGGGTATCCACCAGCACCATAACCTGAACGCAAGACAGAAATAGGGAAAGGGTTAGTGCTGATTACATAAACAAGCACACAAACAGCACCAAACAAGCATTTTATGCATCTAATACAGCATTACAGATAAGGAGCCATTCTATAGTGATCCCTTACAGGTCTCCTGTTGTAACAGAGAAGGTGATGCTGCCACATTTAGAATTTAAGCTCACAATAGGCACATTCATAGCACCGAGTTCTTACAAGTTATAACAAATTATTACAGATCATTAAAATCTGCCTGTTAAATCCAGATGGTCAAATTAAACAATGAGACGTACGTCATGTTTGGTGTTTACATTTTTAAATGTAACTTTTTGCCAGTCATACTGATGATTTATTTTTTGCGCACGGACACTTTTAGGAGATTATACTGATCACAACAACCAATGCTTCGTGGTTTAAAAAGGTGAAATCGTCAACTGAAAAACAGTAAAGTCCTGTTCTGGTGCTGTATTTAAGATCTTATCTTGTTTTTAACGTGTATATACAGTAAATACAATATATTAATACAAAAGAAAAGACTCCAGTAAGCGAACTGCCTTCAGTCATTTTGGATGGGGACTACCAAACAATAACCCCCTCTCAGGTTTCAAAAAAGCCTCCACCTCGAGCTATCCGTTCTCTTAAAAATGTTTTGTTTTTGATTGATAATACTGTAGAGATTGTATGGTATTGTTTTGCGGTACATATTTGAAACAAGCCATCATGTCCTTACGTAATATACTACAAATAATATAGCTTACTAATCACAAAAAATCATTCACACTACTCACACAATTTTTTTATAAGAAGTGTAATAAGAATAATACAAGGTAGTTTAGCTGTTGATGGGTACTGGAACGATTAAATAGAATACATTTAACGTGCATTGTTTCCAAAGGGAAGAAGCACTCGAACTGATCCACTGTATCTGCTGCATTTACATATCATTTACATGCATTTCTTGTAAAAAAATAGCCTTAATATGTACATTATAGTAACCCAAAAAAGGCTATGTGTCGCAACGTGTATGTTACGGAATGTATTGCGAATGTTAAACAGTGATGAAACATGATTTCATAGTTTAAAACCTTTTAAGTCTGGATGCGAGCTGTAATCGACCATCTCTAGGATTTTTTGCGACTCTGGAAACCCTGTGAATGTGCAACAAAGGTCAGAGAGAACAGACTCACCAGGCTGAAGTCCATAATTGTTAGTGTAGCCTGGAAAAAACAGACAATCAATCAGTAAGATCATATTAGTCCTGCATCTACTGCAGGACAGAAACAACACTAGCAGTTTTTAAAAACTATATATAAAAAAAAAATTGTACCTCGTCCTCCTAGTTTTCCAGCCTGAGGACCTAATCCGACTCCAAAGCCATTTCCGAGTCCAAGTCCTGTTCCGAGATTTGCACCTAGACCCAAATATACCAGAATTTTTAAAATGACACTTCCAGTGCTGCCTTTCATACATTTAGTTTTAAGTTTAGTGAATGCTGTTTCCACAGTAACAACACAATTCTACAACATACAGTACAAGGAATTGAGGCCCAGCCTTGGTATCCTGGCAGGGCTGGGTAGTAATTTCTGTAGCAGCACAGTCCCATATACAGATCCTGAGAGTTTGAGGATCATCTTTTATCAATACTTGTTACTTCTTCCTACCTTTTGTTTCTCGTCTTTTTAGCTATTCTGAAATAGTAGTGCTGCCGGAGTTTCATGCTGTACATGGAATCAATGATTGTGAATAGACTCTGCTCTTTATCAATAACTAACTACATATTCTATTTTCTTTTATGTTCTGATACCTGTTCCAGCCCCACACAATTGGAGATTTTCCTCCAATTCAGCATCACTCTACTGGTTTTCATCAACATAAACCAGTCCCAACACACCAGAGGGTAGTAACTCTTTCCATCCTTCGGTTGTCAGGAGATGATGTGCCGCCAAGCACAGGAGGACTCATATCTTAAAGTGACTCTCTGTATCTGTGTATATTTCATTTTTATTACCGTATCCTCCCGGGCCTGCTCCATAACCTTGTTTCAAGCCTCCTCTTCCCCCTATGGGCCTGTATCCTAAACCTAAAGGAGAACATTTCTATAAGACCTTTATAATACAGTTTATATTAGTAAAACACAGGGTATAATACATTGTTCATGTTGATTCTAAATATTTAAGGCCAGCTCACCTCCAAGGTACCGCCCAGCTGTTTAAAAAAGAGAACACAGGATGAATACTAAAGCTGCTTCTTATATGAATACATACAAAACACTAGGGGTCGCTGTACTTACTGCCTGTTTTTCCAGGTTTTCCAAGCCCGTAGCCACGGCTTCCCAAAACACCGGCACCTTGAAAGATAAGAGACAAGTTGAATAAGACAAACTATTAAGCAAAAATCATGTTAAGCAAAAACATTTATAAAAGAGGGCAAAGAATATACGAACCAGGTTTGGCTCCAAGACCGACCCCACCAAGAGCAGCACCTGAGGGGACTGAAAAAGTCATAATGACTTTGAGATTAATGAGATTATTGGTCGAGTTCACAATTACTAACATAACTACTGGAACAGTTATGTTCACAGATAAGATCCGTTTAACACCCATCCGGTCAACAGCTGTATTCCCTAACGACCGAGGTATTATATTATATATTATAGCTTATAATTAATGTAGTTTTTAAAATCTTTTTATTCCATTTAATTTCATGCCTGTTGGTTCACTTTGCATTAACTACATGTGTAGGTAGGTAATACATTACGGACACTGCATTACCTGTTCTGTTCTTAGTGTTTCTTTAAGTGGGCTCATTCCCTCTAGCTTGTGTGCAGCCAGCGAGGTGTTTATTGGTTATATTTTTGTTCCACAGTGTGTATGATCGTTATTTTGTGCTTGTAACTGTAGAGCCATGATGTTGTGCATTTTTGAAGCCAGTGATTTGTAGCAGTTTAGATTTCGGTTGCTGTGTAGATGGTAAAGTTATACTCAAGTCAATCTCTGAAGCATTTACGTATCGTTTGCATGTTTTTTTTTGGGGGGGGGGGAGAATATACTATATTTGCATTATATTTGCAGTAGCATAAAAAGATTATGTGCACACGGTAATGTCCGGTCTTCGACTGAATTGCTACAGATAGAAGGCATCCTGTGGTGCATTTGTAGAGCTTTTGGCCCTTGCATGAGATTTCATGATTGAGTGCACAATATAAGGAAGCAAAGGTATAAGCAATGACCATTAGATCATTTTAAACCATGCACAACCACTGGGAGGAAAATGAAACAGGAATGATTAATAAACTCTATTAAGATTGGAATAGATATCAAAAACACAACTGGATACTACTAACTACTGTTATAAGACACGAGGCTTACCTCGACCTGGTGCCAGTCTGCCTAAGGCTCCAGTTTGAGGTCTGATTCCTGTGTTAAAAGTAAAAAAAACAATAAACATACACAGACACAAGAGTCAGAAGCATGCACTGAAGCATGGGCCTGTGATGCAGAACAGCCTTTGGACCTTTGTAGGATTTGATATGGACAGTCAATGTTAATAAATGACATGCATTTGACTCTCTCATCTCTCTTATCTCAGAGGACTGGTTGCTGCTCTTCTGGACAGTGATTTGCAGCCAAGGAATCCAGCCAGCTCAACCCAAGCCAAGAGAACAGGCTCTCATTGATCCACACAGACCCTTGGATAAAGCGGCAGTCCTGTTTTATGAGCCTTCATGTTGTAAACGCCTCAGCTCACGGCTGTTCGCCACATTTAGACCCATCCTGTCATCTCCAGGTCTTGGACTGTGAGTCCCAGCCACATAGCAGCAAGACATGAAATACGTAACAGGCTGCAGCTCGGAGGGGACTGATCCGCTTCCAAAGGGTGATCTTATCAAAGGTATCAAGTGGATCCTAAATCTAACACGGAAACGCTACTGCCTGAGCAGCAGGGAGGCAAAGAAAACATATGATATATAGTGTTTGAGAAGGCAACGGTGCAGTAACACTGCGTGCTGTGTAACTCTAATTTTAGTAGCAATTGGGAGTATATGTGCTTAAAGACTGCTAAAATATTTTTTTATGAATATAATATAAACATAAATAAATAAAAAATGTGATTATAAATAAATAAATAAAATAAAATAATGCATTAAATTAAAACAACATCAAACAAAATCAAATCAATGAAATATTAAATAATAATTATTTGAAAATGATATAAAATGTATCTTCTAGCATATGATAAATATATAATATAACTATATATATGTAATGTAAGTATATATTTATATACATTTATTATATACATTATATATA
>JAUZST010072363.1:0-47986 GCA_034779995.1 Parotocinclus haroldoi
TTATTATTATTATTATTATTATATTATTATTATTATTATTATATGCTGTTTCTGTCCTTGAAGCACATAGGGAAAAAAAGTAACATGAAAGCAGATTCTTCCATAGATGGTTCAGTTTGGGCTCTTGTCACATCAAGTAAATTATTTTTCTCCACCCCCCATGCATGATTACCCAAAGGAGAAAAGGCAATTATAAAGTATTCATATGCCAGAGATGATTTATAGACAGTTTACCTTTTACAACGTGCCTTCAAATGAGATGTGTTGTAACTGTTCAAAGAAAGTACCTTGTTTACATGTTTGAATGGTTTAGATCTTCAGTATAGTTTTTATATCCTTAACATTGATGGCCTTCTAATCATTAACATCTGTTTCTGTGATTTTATCATAATAAAAATATTACTATGGCAAGTGTGAAGAATTAAAGGGGCTTTTCTTGCAGAAGTGGTTTGCATGACTATGCCAGGATTGTTCGTTGGATGTTTGTTTTGCGATGAGCCAATTTAATGCCCAGAAGCCGTTTAGCCATGCTCACGCAGACACTTCTTGTACTATGCTGGATAAATCTTCCTCCAGGCAGAGTGTCTTGGGTGCAATTTACAAGACCAACCTCTCTGTAATTAACATCTGGCATTTCTCCTAAGTAACAACCATTTGCATTGAACAAGTGCCCAACAAACACACGGGAAACTTTAACAACCCTCAAGAAATCAAGCTATTAAGAAACCATTCTGATTTGGACCAGAATGCACATTGGTTTCAAGGGAGAAATAAGCTGACATGGTGATTTATAAGTCTTCCAGTGTTAGTTTGAAACTTTTGTCAAAGAACTAAATAGAATTTAAAAGTTGTAGTTTAATCCTAAGATATCATTGTGTTTTACAATGATATCTTAGGATTAAAGTACAACTTTTAAATACTGGGTTTAGTATAGTATCCCAGGTGCTGATTTATGCTATTAGAATGACCTCATTTGTATTTTAATTTGAATGCAAAACCAGAATGGTAAAAAAAAATATTGTAACCTCTAAAATCTATACTCCCTGGAAAAAAACTGTGTGTGTATAAGGTTGTAGTAGCTTGTGGCTCCTGTGTGTGGTGTTGCATGGGGTACGATGGCTTCTGTGCAATGGGATTCATAGATTGAGAAGAGGTGGTAGAGAGCAGTGCATGTCTCATTCAATGTGTGGAAAATGATTTTAATTATTGACGAAAATATGTGTTTGCCATAGTATGAAGGAAGTAGCTTTATCTGCAGATGTATTGAAGTATACGGTCTGCTGGTAGGGTTCTATAGGGTTCACAAAATCCCAGTTTACAGGTAATTCTCATCAGAATTTGTGGTGGTATTAGCAGCTAATAGGTACGTTTCAGTCACAGGTGACAAATCTTTTGTTTTGTGTGTGTTTATAGTTGGAAAATATTGTAAAATCTTAAACTTAATGACTGAAATTTAATTGCAGGATATATACATGGAAATATGTCAGTCTAAAACTGAAGTGATTTATGCGCATAATAAATTCACAAAGTGCTAAATTGTTCATAATTAATTATGCAGTTTTACAATCAAAACAAATATTTTACATCCAGATAATGTATGGCTTAACTGACAGAATCATTTGAATATAAACGTAATAAATATTGATTTAAAAGGCATATTTTTTTTACTAATTTGAATGACAGCGGATTAAAGATACTTAAATATCATGATGAGCTCCGCTAGTTACTCAGTTATTATAACCATTTAAATTACAGATTGGTTGCTCTATGAAACCTAAATATTATCAAACCTTTTGAATTATTCTTAAGCATGAAATTAAGTTTCAGATTTTAGAAAAATGTCAACATTGAATTTAATATCATATAATAAAAAGCCAAATTATATGATTCAATTAATTGTTTTTTTGTTAATTTGTTTTTTTTTGTTTGTATAAGTGTTTATATTTTTTGTATCTGTATAGATTTCTGCCTTTTTCGAATGCTCACCGAAACAAAAAGCATGAGGCTCTGGTTCACACCCGCTCTCCATATCACCAGAGGGAGTATGGAGCCAAGCACTTCCGTGAAGAGGACAAGACCAAACTTCAAGGAAAAAAGGTGCAAATAATGCAAACACACACACAAAATATAACCTTAATAAAAGTACATTTCTGTTCTACATGTGCAAAATATAGCCTGATTTAACAATGAAATTCAATAACACACTATCATGAGTGTGTCACACATTTGTAGAAGCTGAAAGCAATTAAATAAATATCCACAAGTAAATGAGAGGAAGAAGCTCTGTCCCCTCACAAGTTCTCAGATTAGGTAATCGACTCTGGCCTTCTGTAAAGAGATTTACATTCATGGATGAAGTTCTTTATTAGCTGAAGCTCTATATCCAGTGCAATTGTCTGGAAATGTCTTAAAGTAGATTTTGGTAGTAGTAGGCACTGCAGCACTAAAGTGTTTTCAATATGTACCTGCACATTTGATTACTTAAGGAGACTTAAGAATGGTACATACTCAGATCTGCACAATTCAGGTCTTTCTAATGATTATTAATTGAAGATTACAGAACCTGGTTCACACTTTCCCTTGTCTAGGTTCATCATGCCATTGCTGTATTAAACAGTAATACCAATCCCATAATACCACTGGTTCATTTCAGGCCATTTTCATATTCCAGGGATGTAAAACTCATCCTGCTGATGTTTGACAGTAATGATGGCTCAGCGTAACAAGCGTGTGTATGATTAGCATAATTGACACAGCTGAGGATGTTACATTGAGGATTATCACTGATCCATACATAGAGGGGAGGTACCCTTACCCTCAGGGGTTATGTTTCATGTAGAGAGGCCTCTCATTTCACTGATTGTCACACACACTGGCGCTTTGAGTTAATTACAGTACTTCATCTGAATATGGTACCTGTTCTCTGTATCTGTACCAGTACCTTACATTTAAGCTTTACAAAAAACTAAACAAATAAATAAAGAGAATAGCATAATAATAATGTTTAAGGATATATACCTTAAAGGGTGAGCAGTAGTGGCATAGCTGTGATCGCTAGAGCCGAGTCCCAAGACTGGGACACATCAAGTCAAGACCAAGACTGTGGCTGAGACATACAGAAGAATAAAATGAAGAAAATTAATTAGTTTGCAATTCACTTTACATTTATTATTCAGTAGATTCAGTATTTGGAACAGTGCTGTGATCAACAGCGCTCACCCTGTATAACAGTTCTATCATTGTTCTAGGACATTGTGCATTAGAAAACCAATAAAATCCATGTAGATGAGTCACACACCACATAATAACTGTTTTCTGTATTCAAGCACATAAAACTTATACTAGACAAATGTTTTGCAGCACATACAAATATGAACTTGCTGGATACATGGTGAGAGATGGAAAGAGATTGACATAGTTCAGTAGAAAAAATAGATGATATAGAAAATAGATAAGATTATGAAAATAGATGAAATGAACTATAGTAAATTTAGTTTTCCTCTGAGCAATGTTTTGCCAGGAAACCTTTTCCGTCGTCTGCCATTCATGTGGATGTTATAACCCCCAGAAACAATTTTGTAGTCACCATACTATCACTGAGGATATTTTTTTAGCTGAAGCAAATAACGATTCACAAATATGACAGCTGAATATTTTGGTTTTGTGAAACCTTAAATGAAATATATTAGTTTTATTTAATTGCATTTTAATGGTTTTTAATTTTTAAGTGAAGTAGAAGAAAAAAAATATGGAGTTGAACAAAATTAATAGCATTAATTAGGGCTTTGATGCTTCCCTCCCGTGTGCTGTATATACACGAAAAGGTTACAGGGTTACAATTCGAGCTCTAAACCTTTCACCACAAATCCACAGTCAGAGGAAATTCAAATAGAGGAAATTCAAGACCACTCTCAAGAGTGGTCGACCAACTAGGATCATTTAAAAGAGCAAGGAATATTCTAGTAAATACAACACTATAACTATACTATTATAGCATAGTTATATAAATTAACCTCAAACTGTCTAAGCAACTAAAGGCCTCTCACACATTTGTTAATGCTCCAAGTCCACAATTAAAACAAACTGTTATGCATGCCAGGATGCAAGAAGAAAACCCACGTAGAAGGCTACTATAAAAATGTTTTAGATCAGACCAGAACATTTTGGGTTAAATAAGAAGTATTATTCCAGGGAAATAAAAAACACTATTTCATCCTAAGTAGTTATTAACACTGTACTTCATTCAGTATTGGATCTGTAAAACAAGGTGGTGGTAGTATCAAGGTTTGAGGTGGTTTTTCTGCATCTGGAATAGGATGGTTTGCTATCATCTGTAGAATATAAATACTGAATTATTCCAGCATACTCTAAATTTCAGGATATCTGCCTGTGAACTGAATCTCAAGAATCTCAAAACTGTAGACCAGACATAACAGGACAAATTATTTCCAAAAAGTTACATTTTTTACTCATCAGTCCATAGATCATAATTTCAAATAGCTTCATCAGAGGTCAGTAGTAAATATGGGATGAACCTTCACGTTCCTCATGGTTAGAAATTAGACTGATCCTGCAGTTCTTTCAGGAAAACTCGTTTTGTTCGGTCTGTTTCTATAGGTGCAATCATGAATGCTGACTTTAGCTGAAGCAATCTGTTAATATCTTCAATTCATTTGATCGTGAGCCAGATATTTTTTTTATTTTAATGCGCTGCATGTTGAGACCTTTTTGCCTTCACATTGCTGGATAGATTGTGTTTTAATTATGCTTAGACTTATCTTGTGTAACTTGAACCCATTTATTAAGTCAGTTTGGCTAATTGCTTAATTTAGAACCAACTACTGTTTCTTACTAAGGAGAATGGGGAGGAGGGATAATCATGCTCATGCACAGTGCAAGGAAACCAGGCATAGTGTGAGTACACCCTAAGGGAATAGGTCAGCGTTTTGAAACACGAGGTGAAGTTGACAGAAAGATAATATCTGAAGTGCTCAAAGCTTCTACCAGCAGGGCTGACCACATGCTGAAAAATGCTTTAAAACTGTCAGCAGAATTGAAGAGATTAACAAGACTAGAAAACATGATTTTTTCAACAAGAACAATAACTAGAATTTTGACTAATGCAAATTTTGTGTTTATGTTAAAAAAACTACTGTCCAACAGAGATAGTTGTGTGGACTGATGAATCATTATATGAATTGCACAGTGATTATCCAGATAGGTGTATTTAAAAATCTGGTAAGAAATACAACAGTGAAAATATCCCTTCTGCTATTAAACCTGGAGGCATATACATGCTATTTTTTAGACAACTGGGACTGTCAGAACCATGGTGTGTCCAAATTTGAACACTATAGATAATATTTGTTCTCACATTACCCCACTAACTTACTTTCAGATAATGTTGCAACTGTTGCTTGTAATGCAATAGTCTACTATCTAAAATGAACAACCATTACATCTAATTAACAGTTAACTAAAACTAAAAGCTAATTAAAAGCTACATAAGAGTAAGGATTAGTAGCAGAGGTAAAAATGTGAATGTGATATACTTCAGATTGCTATTGGGTATAACTATTTTGTGGTTTGGATAGAGGGTAAAACGATCGAGTCCCGATGTGGTCCGATTAACTGAATTCGACTGTATTTTACGGCATGAATAAGGATCTGATTAAGTGTTACACAAGCAAACAGTAGAAGAGGAGAGGAGATTGTTCACAGCATTGTAAATAAAATTTCAATTGTTTTTTTGTTGTAGTCGCTGAACTCTCTAGGTTATTTGAGATTTACAACTACATAAGACTGTACAACAATGTGGTAGCCTTCATTCTCTTTGAATAATTTTTCCAATATGTATTTTTATTTCTTAATTTTGCTTTTTGGTCACAAATAGACCAATCTTATATTTTGAGAGACAAAAAGGAAAGCTATAAAATAAAATACAAAAGGTTGATCTTTATATGTCCTAGCATTTACTTTTCATTGTTATTTAGGTGTTGTTACCATGTGGTGCACTATTATCAATATGTAAAAAGTTGATATGCAAAAACTATTTCTAGCTCTTTAATTCTCACAGGAAAAAGCTTTGCCCCTTAATGGCAATCCTAAGCCTTGGAAATTAAATGCCACTTATTACACTGTCAAGTAGTGTCATTTTTCTGCGGTATGATATATGTGCCTTGTTTGCCTACTTTTGGCACTTACTGCTGAGAGATTCCGCACACACAAATCTGTCCTGATAATGAATTTCCACAATCCCTTCATTCTTTTTCTCTCACATTGACTCACAAGAAGATAATGATGGATATGGTGATTTTCAGGTGCATTTGTGATTAAATTAGAGCCATCTTTTTTCTTCCTCTACAGTTCTCCTTTTTGCTCCTTTAAATGGCACTCTGAGGTCTGTTACTTGTTGAGATTAAGAGCCTTAGCCCAAAAGCAGCACACAGTGATTTATCTCAATTGTAAAGATAAAAGGAACAGAGGTGGGAAAGATCACACGGTGCCCTGACGTACTCAGACACATAGCTAATGAACTTCTCATGCATATAGCCTCATTCATTTATAGGGTTTTGTTTCTTCTAATGGCAGACCTGCGTAGTCATTGGCTTGGTTGAGGGTTTTGACTTTTGACTTATTCTTTACTGTTTATGTTCAGTTTAGATGACAGGTGATGTTCTCTGTAATTAGCATTTTAGTTAACAGCCACTTGATTAGAGAGATCTGCTGTCAAACTGCCCTTTCCATGGCCAGAGCATGTGTTTTGAGGTTAGCATCAGCACTGCTAGCGCCAGGGCTAATTAAAGCATCAAATGAAGTGTAGACAGCATCCATGCTTAGGCGTGAAACCTTGTCATCACCTTGCATTAGACTTTCATCAATCACACTTTTAAACTGCTATATCTCAAATCCCTGTGCACTACATACATTTGTCCCTACCTCTGTCTGTCTCAGTTTTTTAATGTTGCTTCCGTAATTGCTTTTCACCCCCTCCACATCCCCCCACACACTCACTTTCAATCTCTTAAGCCTCGCACCAAATTACATCTACCATTACATGTACACCTTATATACACACATTTTTAATTATTGTGGAAGACCTTGTGGCAACAGGAATATTTAGTATTTAGGAATAAACAGGATAATGCATCACAATGATATGATGGGGTCACAATGATGTATGAGGCATATTTAAATGTGAATGATATTCATAATAAGCTATAAATAACCAAAATAGAAGGAATGACAGCCTGCTTTGATCCAACCTAAGAAGATGGGTTTCAACCCTGCAAGCTCTCACACACACATGCACACATTGGTCCAAGCTACATTAGGGACCAAGCAGCTCTGGATGATTCACTGTAACTGTTTATAGGGTGATAAACATTTCCAGTCCCCTTCATTTGCTACATAATAAACAATTCCCCTGATGTGCTTTCTACTTTATCTCATATACTGTCTGTATCAATTAACTCGCCACCCTCTTTCATTATGTTAGAATTTTCTGCACATAAGTAATGTCACATATAAACAACTGGCTTAAGATACCCTATGTTGATGCATTAGAAAATTCAACAGACTAATTTACAGTTGATTGGTATATTAGGCAGGCACATTGTGGTTGTCTATTATTATGATTATATATAATTACTGCAGTAAACAAGATCATTTCGTATCAGTTTTGGAAGCAGTGTATACGACCTAAAGAGCATTAGAGAGCAGAGTAAAGGGGGCTAACAAAGTACATAGAGAAACACATGGACTGCAGTCTGTAATTGTAGAACTCCAAATTGCAGTGACCACTAAAACTTAAATAAATGGACAAATATACTGAGACTGTTCTTTAGAATGATATACAATCCTGACTCGTATGCAGCAATGCAACCACAAAACCATGATACTACCACCACCATGTTTAACAGATGGTACATGTTTCTTTGGCTAGAATACAGTCATTTATCCAGAAAGAACACGTCTCAATTAAACCAATTCATTCTATTTTGGTCTGATGCTGATCCATAACATGTTTTTCTAATTGTCCTCTCGGTTATCCACATGATCTTTAGCAAATGGGCAGATGAACAACAGTGTTATTTTAGGACTACACTGACTTTCTCCTTGCAACTTTGCCACACGCACCATTGTTGATCAGTGATTGTGGGCTTTAACAATGGCCTTAAATTTCTTCCATTTCCAACTCAAACATGCTGTGTAGTTCAGACTTTGATCAATCCCTGATCTGTAAATACTAAAATAGAAAGAGAAATCAGGCGTAAGTAGGGTTAATTCGCAAATCAAAACACCACAACAAATCTAAAAGCGCAGTTTGGTGAGTGAGAAAAGGAAAAGAAAAAATGCTTGTTGAGCATACGGATTCCTGAATCACCTCTGATAGGCAAACAGGATTAGATAAGAAACACTAAGTGCAGTGAGCAGGCAGAAAAAGAAAGGCCAGATGACTAGTAGTAACTCTCAAAAAACAGAAACAAAGAATACGGCAAAGAACAAAGCGGAAGCTCATGTCACAGTAGCAAACATAACTGATGTCACTAAACAGAAGTGTGTGCAAGATGGAGAGCCAGTCACACAGAAACCTGACCCTAACAACAATTATTTTACCTTAGACCTTTCGAATATGACACAAGACACAAGACTCTAGTATCATCTTTTCCTGAATACCTCACACCGAAGAGTTACCAATACCATACCTCCTACCAACAGAAGGCGAGGGAGTCGAAAGATGCTGCTCACAAAAATACCTGAACAAGCAAGTGCATCTAATTTTAACAGATTGTGCCAATGCTTGCTCACCCAATCCTAGCACATCTTGCATGAGATGTGTAATACTTGTATAAATGAATTTGTATTTTAGTACACATATTTGTGCACATATAACTTTTATATAGTACATTACTATGGACACATCGCCAGTTTATAAGTTTCTTGTGTCTTGCTGCTTGCCATTAAAATTAAACTTTACAGCATTCGTATACCACTAACTTATTTAACATTTTAATACACTGCTTGCAAAACTTAGGGGGATATTTCATTCTGAAATATAGCTCCCTATGCTATTGATATATAATCCTGTTACATATAGCTGAATAGGACAATGAAAAATAAGATGGATTAGGCAAGTGCTCCTACAGGGAGGGGCAGCAACACTTTATATTTTTGAAGCACAGATTTTGGGATTGGAGGGAGACTCGCATTGATGAATGAAATCACTAAACTCTGCTGAAGAGTAGGATTAGACAAATACCATCCGCACCTGGAGTGTGGAAGAATTGTGCATAGCTCCTGTGCATAATTAATCCTAAAAGAGTAATAGTTGGCATAAATAAAATGTTATAAAAATGAGGATATTAGCGGGTAAGTTGATAAAAAATGATAATTTGATTGTGACACCATTTTTTTTCACCATTTTTAGCTACATATTGTGTTTTAATTTTCTCTAGTTTTAACTAAACTTGTGAGCTTCTATCAATGAGCTGCAATACTTTCATATTTTCATTATTGATATAATAATGCTAACTTAAAAAACAAACAAAATACTGATATTCATTCATTTCTGTTCTGATTTTTTCTTCATAAGGTTTTTTCTGAACTGACACTGTCCATTCCATTGATTCCTGCACCAACATTTATACCTGTAATTAATGTGATTGCTATAGCCATCGAAAAATAAACATCTTGTATTTCACTGTGTAAAACAAGATGTAAGTATTTCAATAACAATAATAATTTAATTTAAAATACATATGCTGTAATTATGAACAATAAATGCGCTGCATTGTCGATGAAGGCTTAAAGACAGGTTTCTGATTTTCTGTGTAAATCAACTCAGATTCTGCAGCTAAATGTGCTATCATGTGTAGTGTGTATTTGTGTTTCTCTTATAAATGCACAAAACATGCTCTTTGTCAAGAACTGGAATGAAATGAACAAACCATTACGATGGATGATTGAGATTAAATTAAAATGTAACAATTATGAGTTTAAAATGTCTTGATGTTAAAACAAATCTAATGAAATAAAAGGAGAAGGATCCAAATATGCTAAAATAATAATGAGGAACAATTGATTGAGGGAAAATTGATAAATGCATTGATTAATTGCAATTATATACATATCAGACAACCCACAAAATGTGTTTTGGCTGACTCCCCCATACAGATCTTCTCCAGATCTTTCAGATTTGAGGCTGTTGCTGGGCAACATTGAGATTCACCTTTCTTTAAATATCTTCTATTGGGTTCAGGTCTGGAAACTGGCTAGGCCACTCCAGGACCTTAAAATGCTTCTTATGGAGCCACTCCTTACTTGCCCTGGCTGTGCTTTGGGTCACTGTCATGCTGGAAGACCCAGCCACGACCCATCTTCAGTGCTCTTACTGAGGCAAGTAGGTTGTTGGCCAATTGTGTGATACATGACCCGATCCATCCTCCCTTCAATACGGTGCAGCCGTCCTGTCCCCTTTGCAGAAAAGCACCCCCAAAGCATGATGTTTCCACTTCCATGCTTCCTGGGTTGGGATGGTGTTTTTGGGGTTGTACTTATCCTTCTTCTTCCTCCATACACGGTGAGTGAAGTTCATACCAAAAAGCTCTATTTTGGTGTCATCTGACCACATGACCATGGATCATCCACATGGTAACTTTAAACAGGCCTGGGCATTTTCTGGGGGGACACGGGGACCTCTCCTAGCTCTTTTCACCTCATTGACCAGGTCCTCCCAAGTATTTCTGGGTTGTTTCTGGTCCTTTCTTAGAATTAACCTTACCCCATGACGTGAGATCTTGCATGGAGCCCCAGGCCGAGGAAGACTGACAGTAATCTTGTGTTTCTTCCGTTTTCGAATAAGTGTGCCAACAATTGTTGCCTTCTCACCAAGCTGCTTGCCTATTGTCCTGTAGCCCATCCCAGCCCTGTGCAGGTCTACAGTTTTGCCTCTGGTGTTCTTAGACAGCACTTTGGTAATGGGCATGGTGGAGCGGTTGGAGTGGGATTGATGTGTGTATTCAGGTGTCTTTTATACAGGTAACGAGTTCAAACAAGTGCAGTTAATACAGGTAATGAGTGCAGAATAGGAGGCTTCTTAAAGAAGTGAGAAAACAAGTGAGAAACACAATTCTTGCTAGTTGATTATGATTATTATTATTATTATTATTATTATTATTATTATTATTATTATTATTATACTTGCTCAGTGGACTATACCCAACGCCTTACTGTCACCCAATAACTAATTAAACACACCTGTACCTTCCACCATTTTGTTTCCGGCCTAACAGCAATAAAAAGCAAAGTAATTATTTAAAAATCATACAATATGATTTTCTGGATTTTCTGAAAGCATGCAAAATCGGAAGTGCATCAAATACTTATTTTCCTCACTGTAAGATGATATATCTATTAAATGATTTAATAGTAATAGTTTAAATAAACAGTGTCTAAATAAAAATGAAGTTAGAACATATACAAATTAATAACAGCTAAGTGAAAATAAATAAGAATAGGAAGAGAGTTACTGCCCTCTGTGGTCTGGGTAACGGTGTGCTGGAAAGTGATGGACGAACAACTTTGGTGGAGCAGAATCGACTGAGGAAGATCTTAGTGTGGGACTAGAATGGAAGAACATATTCCTGTGGTGCTGGAACTGTTATTGGTATGCGATTAGTGAAACAGAGATCACTGATTAATAAGCCTGTACATGCTATAAAACTACTGCGGAAAATAATTAAATCATTTAAATAATAAAACAAAAAGTATTTTGTTTGGTAATACAGACAACTAAAACAGTTTTTGCAGAGCCCTCACTGGGATTGTTTTGGTTTCCCCCATCTCACACTCTTTAAATTTATTCACACGGGTGGGCTAAATGAAAAAATAGGATGATAAAATAGGGCTGTGATATGGGAAATGTGCATTTAATCTTGCATCAGACTACAGCTGAATTATTATGCATTGCAATCTTGGGGTTTGACCGATTACCATAAAGGGATTCTCTTTTTATCATTCTAGCTGTGGCTTTGTTTATTTATTTATTTATTTATTTATTATATTGGTTGTATGTTGTTGTTATGATTTCTTTTATTTTGTGTTCACTTTAGAAACTTTCTCTGAAAACTTGATTCAAGAAAACCTAAACTGTGCACTATATTCTTCTTTTTGCTCTTTGATCCAATTAAAATGAATGTCACATTAGCTGACTTAAAGTATTATTTAATAATTGTATTCGGGCAGAGACAGGGTTGTGTAGTGAACGTGCCATCTGTGTCTGGATGGTGGACAGTGAAACAGTGGGAGCTGCCCAAGCTTGTTGGTGGATCGCATGATCCTATTTGTGTGTGTGTGTGTGTGTGTGTGTGTGTGTGTGCCCATGGAACCACAGCTCTCAACACCTTCTAACAGCTAAGTATGGATGACAGGCATCCTGCTTCTCTTACAACTTGCTTACTCTTACTTGAAAAAAAGTTATGTTTATGTTGTTTATGTCTATTGAGTTGTATACATATTTAATTTTCTTTCTGTCCAATAGACCCAGTAGTATTCAGTCTACTAATCATACTCTGATGTTCCTGGTTTACATATGTAAGAGAGGAAAATGTCCAATTGCTTTGGAACAATGGCAAATTTGATAGAAAAAGAGTAATATGGAATTTACAGTTATCCAACCGGTGTGAATAGTTTAATTTCTATGCTAAATATAATGGAAATATTAACAAATATTGACAAATGATCAATATAAATATTTTATATTGATCATTTGTCATGTTTTGTCTTTCTCACTGTTTAAATGGTTAATAATTACAAATAAATCTATAAATATTCTCACTGATTTAATTAATCTTTATATGCGTGAATGTAATGATGATAGATGAAAGTGATTGCAATATTAGAGCGAAAGCATTTGGGAGTAGTAGTTAACGTATTGGGCCACTTCTAACCTGGATATAAGATATAACATACAGTCTGGCATGTGAGCTTACAGGGTCCATATGGTTTTCTGTTGAACATTTTACCACAGATGTTGCAGCTTGGCCTGTAGATTCTGCAAGCTCATAGGCTGGTGCAGCTTATGTCCCAGCTGATCCCAAAACAAAAAAATTCAGGGAGACCCTGTGTGTGTGAACATTATTTTGCTAAAAAATGCCAGTTGAAGCCCTGACACGAGAGTGTTCTGCACATATCACTGAGCTGTATCACTACCAGGGGTGAACGACATATGTAATGGCTCCCCAGATCATCACACCAGCAGTTTGGGGCAGTGTGTTGCTCTACAGCAATGTCAGAATTGAAACACTCACCATGAGACCTCCATAATAGAACCCGAACAGTGATAGATTAACAGACATTAAGGGATAGCCCAAAATGAAATATCCCATAATAAAATATCCCCCATTTCTGCGAGCAGTGTAGCTAAATCCCAAACATTATCTGGATTCCACACTAAACACAAATCTATTCCAGTCCATAGCAATACCAGCATAATCAGCAACTATGCTAGTGGAAAATGCACCTCAGGTTTGTTAGTGGGTGGCTGTCAATGGCAAGACAAGAAATTTTCTTCTGCTACGCACTTCAAAATGATTCAGGCAGAAGCAGTGGTGTGCAGTGAAGGTGCTACCTGATTCTGGACTGCGGGAGCTGCTGCTTCTTGCCAGTGGACCAAATGATCGTCTCTAATTATTTACAAGACAAAATGAATCCATAGTAGGTCAGCTGGTTAGTTTCTTTTATTGCTTAGGGTATTTTTCCTGTATGGGGAGGCTGGGGGTTGTGGTTATCAGTGTAAATTGTAAGCTGTTGGCCTTGCCTAAGGTTTCAACTGTAGCATCTTTACATCTTTACAATTTTATATTAACCTCTGTATTGCACTGCATTAATCTTGATTTAAATCACTGGTAAACTTAGGAGCGTAAAAAACAGTGGCAGTTGCAAACAGAACAAGAAGCAGGCGTGTATAAAAAAAAAATAAAAAAAAGAGTCCTCTGCCATTTCAGCTTAGTATTACAGCATCAGCTTCTCACTAGCAAACATAATGTAAACTCGTTTTGGCTGCAGCCTGGATAGATGTCAGCCTGTCGAAGTGCAAAAAGTGCATTGAATGCATTAGGACTAGCACAGGGTCCCGTCTTGAAATAAGTGAAATTAATGGAGCTCTTTTCATGTACGACAAGGCCATGGCACCCCTTTCACACTGCTTACATTCAGAGAAAAGTCGATACTTTTTTATTACTCGATTGTGACCTACATTCCACACCAAAAGTGCTAGGCTGCTAATTGGTTTCAGAATGGAAATAACAATCATCCTATGACAAAGAATGCTGAAGCGAAAAACACAGGGACTATTTTACACCTGCATATTTGTCCCAGCACTGCAATCAATCACATCATTATTTAGTATTATTTTCTCTTCAATTAATATGACTAATTATTTGCCACTGTTGAGGAGGATGTTTTAGATGTTGTTTATAATAATATATAGGGTCATTCATTAATTCATTTCTTAGCTCCTTGTTTCTAGTCAGGGTCACAGGACAGCCGTCGCCCATCCAGCAGCAGAGGATGCAAGGCAGGAACAACCATAGACAGGACAGCAAGCCATCATAGGGCTCACACACTCATATACACATTCAGCCACTAAGGGCACACCAATTGAACTAACAAGCATGTATTTGTACCCCTGGATGACACATTGAGATGGGTAAGACACAGGTGATGCCAAGGGTTGGGATTGAACCTGTGAGCCCAACCAACATATAGGGTTTATATGATATAAAATATAAATAAAATATATATAATGTAAAGATGTAACTCATGGGATTATATGCTTAATAATAAGTATTAGAGAGTATTAACATAAAATTGTATGGAAGAATACAAAGTACATAATACAGTGATTAGCATTCAGTTTGATAATACAATTTGTATCATTAAAAAATATATAAAACATTTTTTGTTATAGAACAGAACGTTGTTTGTTTATGCAAACTAGTAATTTAGATGTTATATAATAATAACGTAATCAAAATAATCTAAATACGTATAAATTATATACATATATATTGCACTCATTTGTACAGTTAAACAACTTTCTTTTACTTTTCATTTGCTTTTATGATGATTTTGTTGATTTAAAATCAAACACTTCTTTTTTCATATTTATTTTTAAATATCCCCTAATTTTTGTGAGCAGTGTATATCAATATTCCATAGTTTTAGCAACGATATAATGATCGTATATAGATATTTATCAGACTGTTTGTTAAAATATTGTACAAACAGAAACTACAGGAAATTTGTATGCATTATTAAACAAATGAAAATAAAATATCAGAAAAAGCAGCAGTGTTTCTGTGATCTCCCTTTGCATCTGTCAGCTTCATTGGAATGGTAAATTGTCCCTTCTACGTCTGAAGAAGCTTGATCAGTAGTGGTGTTTTTGTAAGGGTAGAATCCACGAAATGGAAGGGGAAGAGAGTGTAAAACAAAATCTGTAATGAAGATCACTGGAAAAGAGTATTATGGAGCGACAAGTCCATGTTTTACAGTTTAAAGTTTTCAGTTTGGTTCAGTTGTCGACAATATGCTATATATAGTCAATATACTTTACAACCCTATTCAGACTTACCTTGCATAAGGGCCTAACAGTGGTAATCTGATTGAGCCTCTTGATCATGACATGCCTCCCTTGGCATTAACAATATACTCACATGCCTGAGTTTGTCAGTTTTTCACTCATTTCCTTTACACTGTAAATAGATTTTGTGAGAAGTAAAAGTTTATTTTGTGTAATTTTTGTGATGAAAACAAATACAAGTGCATCATAGACTGTGTCCAGTCTCATTTCCTGGTAGTCATTGGTGCCAGCACTGAGTGGTGTTTACAAGGACAGCAGTCTGCAATATGTCCAGGGGCCATGGCATGAAGATGATTGTCACAGGGGCCGACACTGACTGACAAATGATTCACATTCATGCCTGCAAGATGGGAAATGGCCGATGCCCCAGTCCATGACATTAGAGTGTCCTTCATTGTTTTTTTTTCTTTGTTAAAAATTGTGTGTGTGTGTGTGTGTGTGTGTGTGTGTGTGTATGTATATATATGTATGTGTATATATATATGTATGTGTATATATATGTATGTGTGTATATATATATATATATATATATATATATATATGTGTGTATATGTGTGTGTATATATATATATATGTATGTATGTATGTATGTATGTATATATATATATATATATCTCCAACGACTCCCTCCATCTGTTTTCCCATCACTCCCTGGCCCCTAGCTTTAATCCTCATTCATTTTTCCCAAGCAGAAGGCTTCTCCTGTTCTTTTAGTGTGCTGTATTACTCCAGTTCTACCACTAAGGTGAGGGCATTAGTGCACATCAGATAAAACTCTGAGAGAAACACAGCAACTAGGCCACTTGAAAAAGGCTGAATCCAGTGCAGTTAAAAATACCTGACACTTTTTTGCAGAGCTGCAAAAATAGAGGTCAGGTGATGTGTGCTTGTTCAGACATTCATCATTAACAGGCTGGCTGGACTCAGGTAAACTAGTAGGAGTATGATGAAGAGGGTATGCTACCTACAACAGCAACTTCTTCACCGCTAGCATCACATTAGGGTGATGAGCCACATAGTAAAGGAAATTGCATGATGTAGCAGTTAGGAGGCAGACATTGTATTAAAACTTGCTTTGCACATGCTCTGTAAGCATCTACAAGTCCAAACCTACTGTGAGGAGGAAGATTAGGGTGATTTCAGAGCCCCTAAATGGAAAGGGGTCCAGATCATACCACTTATAATTCCAGAGTCTACTGAATGGCACTAACTGAAATGGTCAATTAGCAAATAATATAAATTCTTGTTTCAGATAAAACCCAAATGCACATTGTTCTCTATATTCAATTGTATCGTTATTGTATTGCCCAGTCCTCTTAGAGATTGAACCTTGGAGCTTATTGCTTTAAGGCAACAGTGTTACCCACTGAGCCACTAGGGATAGCAGATCATTTGAAGTTGAAATTAGAGACAGGTGTTTTCAGTAAGTGCTATGGCAAGGGTGTGAGTGAGTCACAGTTGCAAAATTGTACCATGGCACTAACAAATGAGATACTTTTTAAACTCAATGGATTTGTTGATGCACATCAGTTCTCCCTGACAAATCTCCTGTCAGGCAACTTGTGAACAAAGGAGGGAATTCAACAAAATTGTGTGCCTTTTAGGAGTGGTCAATCATCGACGCAGATGCACATCACTGGACTGAAAGACTCATGGTGGTCATATCAACAAAGTGCCCCCTATTCTGGCTATTCTGACTCAGTTGTTAGAGGCAGTTGGGAGCAGTGCTTCCATGAGGGCATGCCGACACCACACACAGAACCACGTTGTCTTTATTGACTAATTCAGATTCTGTTTGGGATCCAACAAGGGTCGGGTATCAAAGCTTCCTCAGGGTGAGCTCTTCAATCCTGATTTTGCGGTATAGTGACACACTGCCCATCTCATGATGTGTTGCTCTAGGGAACCATTGCAAACAACAGTCGGTCACCCATAACAGCAATACGAGGGACACTAACAAATCAGCGATATGTGCAGGACATCATGCAGTCATATGTGTTGGCTCCCATAGCAGGGCCTCCTGCTGGAATCTGGAATGCTCACCCACACACAGCAAGGGTTTGCCAGGAATGTCTCTGCCAGACTGCAACACATCCTATGCCTGCCCGGTGATGATTCACGAGATTCCTCACTAATTGAGCATTGATGGGATTGCTGTTTTAAGTCATGTTCTTGTATGTGGAAATAAAGAAAATTTTAATGTGTTCACAAACTTTTAAGTACCACTGCAGTTTAACTGTGTATGTTTTACTATTAAGATGTACTAAATGCTGCATGCTAATGTCAGTGCAGAATATGCTCTAATGGCTATATTTTCTTATTTTTTTAGGCATTCAAGACAGTCTTCACGACCTGCCATGTTTTTGACAGGTTTGGACAACTATATTCCAATGCTGGTAAAATTGTCTAGAGTAAAGAAATGTAATAAAATATATGCACATATGTTCCTTCTCTCTAAAGCTTCTGTTAATGTTAATGTTTGTCCTAAAACAAAAAAAAACCTGTAGAAGACGTTTGTATTTCTGTGCTTATTTTCGAGACTAATTGATTTCTACACTTAATAAGGTATATTTCAAACTACATGTGAAACTTATTTGTCATATGTACTAGCTTCCAGTGGAATAAAGAAAATCATTAATGTAAACAAATTAAAGAACTGCCTCTGTTCATGTTTCAATCCATAGTGTGTGATGTGAATTACATTTCACAAAATCAGTTAGCTTAATTTAACACTGAAAAGTGAGAAAAATACAACCATTAATTTAAGTGAACTTCGTTTCAGAAAAGATCACTCATCAAGAAATAATTATTTTGAACAAAAACAAATGTTACACAATTATCTTATTATTTTATTATTTTGTCATGTTGGAAAATACAGAGCAGGGGATTTTAAAACCATTTATTTGTAAATAATCTAAAGGTATTTCATGGAGTCCATAATGTTATGTACAACAAGATTTTCTGGGCATTTAAGAAGAGGAGCAGACCAGCTTTATCTAGGAGATGTGAAACGTGGGATGGATAAGCATGTGTCTGGACAGTTTGAGGCGAACAGAAGTAGTGTTGATAATTTCATCAATGGGTAAAGGACCAATATATTGGGCATCCAGTAGAGCTACTAGATCCCAGTAGATGCAATGGCCTCACAGAACACCCCCCCCCAGGCTTGGCAGATTAATTGGGGCTGCCAGTCGGAGACAATGTCAGAAGGCACCCTGTGAACCTCGAAAACATGGTCAAGCAACAGGTTGGCGGTCTTGAGAGCCGTGGTGAGCCAGGAGGCAGAATGACAGTTTTGACACTGGATTTAGAAGGCCTATGATGTCTAATGTGTAATGAAATCTTGGATCAAGGTCGACCAGGAATGTGGAGTGGTTGCAGGAGTCCTGCAGGAGGGAGGTAAGGGTTCTTATTCCAGGCGCAGTTGGGGCAAGCCGCAATGTACTTTGGATGGCCAGCAAAAATACCTAAAAGAGAGGCTGTTTGACTGGCACCAGGATGGCAGGCAAACCTGGACCAGTGGCTCCACTGTAGTACGGCAGACCCCAGGGAGCTGGGGACATACAGACCATTAACATCGCTTTTACCTGGCTGTGGTTCTTGAGCCTGGGTTTCTTGGACCGTGTGCTGCATTTCCCAGCTCAGTTGGGCCACCAGACAATTGGGAGGTAAGATGGCCCTTTGGAGGAGAATTAGCAGGAAGGCACATCGAGCTTGATGTTGTGGAAGCCTGAGCAATAATATGAGAGTATTATTAAGGGCCCACCTCACCTGGTGTGGTTTCAGCCACTTCACTGTCTGGATATAGGCTAGGTGCTTATGATTGGTCCAAACAATGAAAGGCTGCTCAGAACCCTTGAGCCAGTGTCTCCACTCTTCCAAGTGAGTTTGTCAACCAGTAGCTCACGGTTCTTGACATAATAATTCACCTCAGGTGAGGTGACAGGAGAAAAAGTTTTTCAGGTCCAGAGTGTTAGTAGAGCATGGCCACTTGTTGATGCATCCACTTCCACAATTAATTAATTCTTGGGGTCAGGTTGGTCGGGGACAGGTGAGAGGTAACATGGCCTGGGGGAGTATTGGTGGGAAAGCACATCAGGCTTGATGTTGTGGAAGCCTGGGCAATAATATGAGCATAAAGTTAAACCTGGCAAAAAGGGCACACCTCAAAACCCTCAAGCCAATGTCTTCACTCTTGCAAGACGAGCTTGAAAGCCAGTAGCTCTTGTGGGGTGAGTTGACAAGAAAAGAAGGTTTTAGATGGTAGGTGTTATGGAGATCCAGCTTGGAAAAGACGGCGGCTTCCTGCAAGTGATTAAAAGGAGAGGAGAAGAGTGAAAGAGGGTACTTATTTTTAGTGGTGATGAGATTGAGGCATGTGTAATTGACACAGGGTTGGTCTCAGGGAGCCATCCTTCTTGGACACAAAGAAGAAGCCAGAACCCAGGGGAGAGGAAGATGGACAGATCAGTTTCTATGCCAAAAGCCAAAATGTGATGTATTCCATAGTCCATGGAGTCATCTGGAATGATCCTCGTGGGTAAGCTTAGTGCGGGGTTTGGGTGTGCCCATTAAAAACCAGGACCAGTGGTGCTGAGCACCTGGAAATACGTACAGCCCTGTCCAGCCAGCATTCCCCAAGGCGTCCATACAAAGAGGATAACCAGATCCATCTGTGCCTGGATGTATAATATATAAGGCTCATCACAGACCACCAGTTCATCCTTCAGCTGTTCGCTCGGCCCCTTGCAAAATGCCTCATGTAGCACAGAGTCATTCCAACTGTACTCAGCAGTGAGCGACCAGAATTCAGCGACTGACCAAGAACCCTGACAAAGATTGAAAAGGCAACTGGAAACATTTCCTCTATAGTTGTGGGTTGTAGAGGAGGTACAGAAACAACGAGGAGCAAATGAGAAAAACAAAGCAGGACATGTCAGTGAGAAAAAAAATACATAATTTAATATGCGGCCAGAATGCAAACCAACGATCTGGTGAGAGGTGGGATGAAAGGTCAGTGTTGAAATACACTGATTGAGGGTGATGAATGATAACCAGGCACACAGATGATCAGGAGGAAGCAGATGTTGGGGGAATAGCGAATGATGTGGTAGACACATTGCTGCCACACTCGGAAAATGTAAACAAACAATAGCTAAAGGGGAGACCTTTTAATAGCGTTTTTAACATAATTTAAATACATTTACTATTTTATAGCCAGTAGGGATTACATGGGACAACAGCAACCCACTTCCTAACAATCAGCAAACTGATCACTGTAAATCCCACCACAAGCTTCTGGACAGGAGGGCATGACTCAGGCAGGCAGACTAGACATGACCCCAGATTCTGGCCCCAGTAACCCAAGGCTTGCATCCCAGTAAAAATTATGGTATGTTTCATTTCAATATTTGTGAGCAATATATTATTAGTATGTGGGGAACTCTTGTCCAGTTTAGGATGCCTCTGTTCAACCCTGTGAATATGTCGCTCAATCACCATAATTAAGTTTCTCATCTGCATAATCGAACAACTTTCTTTGACTTCTCATTTGCTTTTCTGGTGATCTTGTTTAATGAAATAAAATCAAAGGCTTCTTTTTTATTGCTTCATATTCATTTTATGAAATATCCCCTATTTTTTGTAAGCAGTATATTTGCCATAACAAGTAAAATGTTTGAATAGAAAAGTTGGAGGATGAGATTATAGGATGAAATACCTTAAATCTGAACATTTGAGTTTAACAAAAGACAATTAATAACAATTAATAAGAATAAATTCTTATTTAATGGTTGCTACAGAGCATCAACTTCATCCATAATCTATTTGGACTCTAAACTATTAAACTATAAAACTAGTATATACTACTAACTACTACTACATATATATTAAACTATATAACAACTAACTATTTTTACACAATTGCATAAAGTAGCTCATACCAGTGACGTTAACTAAACCTTTGTTTGAAATCATAAGCTACATTTAAAAAATTCTAGTAACTGACTTACCTTGTGCTTTTCATAGATCTACAGGAACTAGGTAAAAGGAAAACTAGGTGATGTCATCAGTGTGTTTTATTTCAAAATAAAAGACATTCTCTTACACATTAACAACATGACTCATGGGGACCATAACTGTCAATATATATTTTATTTATTTATATGGCGTTTGATTTTTTTAATGTCATCAAAAACATATATTTTATAGTCATGTATAGATTTTTGAAGTTAACTTTGTAGTTGTGCACCTCTGTGGTGCTTGGAATTGTATATAATTGATTTAAAAATAAACAGTGCTAAATTAATGGCTTAAGAAGTTGTAATGGGTAAAGCAATGTATTGCTTTATTTTAAAATTTAAAAATGCAATCTTAACATGGTTTCAAGTGTAATATATCTGTAAGGAAATAAAATCATTTAAAACATTAAAAAATAACTAAACGTCGTCAGACCTTTACCCTGTTAATATTAGGATGCATGAGTGTGACTTCAGTAAGAAGTCTTTTTTTTACGGATTTAAATCCGGATACATTTAATAGTTACTTGTTAAATGTCTTTTAACAGGAAATGCCTACATCCAACATCACAAATGAACCAAATGTTTTCAATGTGACTTTAAGTGAAGTCTCAGGATATTCTCAGCAGTAACTTTTTTTAAACAAATTATGGAAGAGACTAAATTTATCAGGAGGGTATGTATAATTTTACAGACATAACTACTGGGTGTGGGTTGATGAGAACACCCCAGAACTGGTTTAAATTACAGACAATGTACGTTCCCAGTGTTTAAATACTGAGAGATAATTACAATGTGAAGTATTTTTTTTTATTTGATACTGTCACCGTACCCTTCTCGGCGGACTAGACCAAACATTGCATATACTCACCATCACCAACGTATTAATCACACACACCTGATCTTCATCCCCTCAGACCTATATATTCACTCATCTCTCTCAAGTCACTTGTTTTCCAGCTCGTACTCAGCGCTTCTGTCTTTTGTTATTGTTCACCACTGTACCCACCGTGTTCGATCTGATTTTTGCCCTTTGGATTCTGGTTTGACCCAGATTGTTTGGTTTTTAACTTAATAAAGTTCGTATCAGTGCTGCTGTGTTTACTTCTGCCATTTTCCATGCGGCGTCACAGTTGACTTAGCCAGAAACTGCAACTGCAACCTGCCGCTGCCTCCCAAGCTAACTGCGGCCTGGTTGAGTGCAATTTGCCAAACTTCCTCATTTTTGTTTCCCATTGTTCTTCTCCTGCCTGACTCTGAGCTTTCCCTCCTAGCCCTAATTAAATTTATTCGCAGAGGAGTTGTTCACCATCACCACCCATCATCTCCTGCTCATATCAGGGGAAGGAGACTAGTGAAAGACAGCCTTTACCACCAGCACAGGGCACTATGCATATCTGGTGATGCCAACGCCCCAGGCGGTATTTCAGGCCTTCATTAAGTATGTGCTCACAGACATGTGGGGACAATTCCTCCAGCGCTTTTTGGGGTTTGCCAATGTCTATTGCCACTTTATCCAGAACTTTAGCCGGACCTTCGCCGGCTTTGCCGGTCTCCAATGGGCCCCGGGCCCCAGGCCCCGGTACTCAGGCACCAAGATCCCAGCCACCCATTCACTGTGTAAGTGGATGCATTCTCTGTGGGGATTGGGGCCATCCTCTCTCAGCACCTCAGGAAGCCACCCAAGCTATATCCTGCGGCCTTCTTCTCTCACAAGTTCACCTCTACCGAGTGCAACTACGACTTGAGCAACAGGGAACTCCTTGCCATACAGTTAGCTTTGAAGGAAGGGAGAAACTGACTTGAGGGAGCGCATCAGGTGATGGTCTTCACCAATTATAAAAACTTGGAGTAGTGAAGGCTGCAAGACATCTTAACCCAGAATGTACTGCCCTGAAAATCAGACGACTGGGCCTGCTTCTTCCCTTGGGCTGAGATCACTCAGAATTCCCTCTGACACTCCTAGACCAACCTTACCCCTTTACAGTGCGTCCTCTTCGCGTTCTGGGACTCCACACCCTCGGATGCCTTCCACCATAGACGCCAGGAAAGTGAGTCTGCTTGGAGCCAGGTCACATGAGTCATGTACCAGGTACCAGGCCCAATGAACCGACGGATACACCCTAAACAAGTCTTCTACTCCCACGGGTCCACAATCACGCCTTCACCCATGAGGGCTCTTCTTCACCCGACACGGGTCCTTTGGGGGTTGGCACTGCTATGCCACACCCTGCACGGCAGACCAGAACCGACATCACATGCGCTTATTAATCACACACACCTGATCTTTATCACCATATACCCATATATTCACTCCTCTCTCACTCACACTGCTAAGTCACTTGGTTTCCATCTTGTACGCTTCTACCTTCCGTTATTGTTTACCGCTGTACCTACAATGTTCGACTCACTTTCCACCTTCCGACTCCATTTTTCATCTCAACCTTTAGATTCTGCTTTGTGTATAACCCTTAGTTTGATTTTTCAATGAGTGCTGCTACGTTTGTTTCCACCATTTTCCACACAGTGTCGAAGATATAAAATCAGTACACTTACATACTTATTTCAATTTCAAAACTCTGTACTGATATTACATAAATATTCACATGACTAGCACAGACAAATCTCTCAAATATGCAGTGGCAGTTTGGCTGAAGTTTGAGCATGGATTTAAGCCAAAGCATGGGGTGAAAAGATGCTGCAGTGGCAGCAGGAGGTCATCTCACAGTCTGATGGCCATATGCAGTAGGCAGACTCTGTGTGGCATGAAGCGGGATAAATCTTAATATGCTGTAATGAGTGGAGACAGGTGCAGGAAAACAACAAAGATTAGCTTAGGTTCACAAATCAGATCCCTGTCCTCAACCTATGGACAGTAAAGCTTATAGAGTCTTTAGTGAATTGTTGAAAATATATGTGTGTGTATGCGATACTTTCTTTGTAGCAACTGATATCAATTTAAACACACCAGAATTAATTAAGAATTAAGCTGTGTAACTGATATAAAATATAGTAAAAACATTAAAAATGTTGTAGCATTTTTATTGTATAATTGTTCAGTTAGTACTGCTCTGTTCTGTCTACACCCACTTGCAGCAGTTAGGGCTTTGGTCAAAATTCAAGCCACAGTAATTTGACATTGTAAGACATTTTTTTGTGTCCTTTCAATGAAAATCAGCCCACCGAACAACAAAAGGTTCGTACTGTTTTTCAATAATCTACTGCCCAATGTCTGTGTTCTCTTGGAAGTTTAACATTTACATACCAGTCCTATCTGAAACTGTCTATCTATTACCAGCATCCTTGAGCCATTTTTGTTCTTTATTTTCTGTTAACTGTGATATATGGCCTGTATCATTTAAGAAAATGGCCAGCTGTAGGATGTAAGATCATAGATGTGCTAACAGAAATAATTATCTACTATCTCAGCTATCTACTATCTACTAACATCAGCATTTATTGCCATTAGGACACTGAAGTAAAGACTGCTAAAATTAACCTTTACCATAATTTTAAATCTCAACACATAAAGATCATTTAAGCTTGTTCTTTTACATTAGTAGCAATAGCTTAATTATTGTTAACTAATTTACGGATTACTATATATGTATATATATATATATATAAATTTGATACATATTTTATAGTCTAAAATGATGGTTTGTTATAGCCCTGCTTTCCTCTGTCCAGGGTTTCATACATACACAGAAATGACAGTGATGTGTTGGGCTGCCTGAGCACATCAGAATAGCTGACCTGCCTTATGCAACAGATTACATTTCCCTGACACCACTATATCCTTAGTGATGGTCACCTTATGGTTTACCTAACCCAAGTATGCACAGCTTATTCTATCCATGCTTTTAAGAGAACATCGAGTGGTAGTTATCTCCGAAGAGACGCTCATTAACTTGTTTGACCTGGCTGTATTCATATGATGTGTTCTGAAAGTTTAAAAAAAATGAAGGTTGTGTTTTTTTGACCATTCTTCCAGAAAGTATTTGTGAGGTCAGACACTGATATTGGATGAGAAAGCCTGGCTAGCAATCTCTACTCATCACTAAGCTGTTCTATTGGGTTGAGGTCAGGACTCCAGTCAAGTTCTTCCATAACAAACTCAATAATTATGGACCTTGCTTTCGCGCACTGGTGTGGAGTCATGATGGAACGGAATGGGGCTGTCCCCAAACTGTTGGGAACATAAAATTAACGCTGAAGCATTAAAATGTTCTTTTACTGAAACTCAAAGTAAGCCCAAATCCTGAATAACAACCCCACACCATAATCCCCCTTTACAAAACATTACACTTGGCAAAATATAGTTTTCACTACCCTAAGGACTGGGGTGACAGGCTTTACACCACTGCATCTGGTGCTTTGCTATGCAATTGGTAACAGGTAACCAAGGTAAGGCTTGGTTGTGCAGCTGTGCAGCCATTTAAACTAATTCCATAAAGCTCTCTATGCACTGTTCTTGAATTAATTGGAAGTCAACATGAAGTTTGGACACTGTAGCAATTGCCTCTGCAGAAGATTGCTGACCTCTGCACACTATGCACCTCAGCAGCCGCTGACCTCGTCCTTCATGGCTGAGTTGCTGTCGTTCACTTCCATTTTGCTATAATACCACTGAATATTGACTGTGGAATATTGAATTTTGATTTTCAGGAAATTCAGGATATATGATTGTCAATTTTTGATTACACATTACTGTACTGTAGTTTATTACACATTTTGTACCCCAAAGAAAGATAATGTACTTGCTTTATTGAACTGAAAAAACACTGAAAAATGAATGGGTTTCAGCCATAATAAATATGTACATGTTCTCTTAATAAACAAGTAGTATTTATTGCCTACATTCACTTAAATCAATCAATTAGTTTTGGTTCCTTAGACAAATTGTTAAAATACATTTTTGTAACTATATTTTTACACTTCATAAGCATTTACATCTTTCTACTTCCAAAACAAGTACTTATCAATTCATATTGTTGCTCACCTTCCTCTTTTCCCATCAGTTTTCCGTGTGCAGGCTTTTCCGTAAAGATTTTTGGCTAGTCCTTTTAGACAGGAATTCTTGGCTCTCGTCCTGGGGCTGGAGACTGGAGGCAACTCTGGCTGCCTATACTGTTGTGAACTTTGGCACAGGTATGTGGGGCCAAGTTGCCAGACAGGGCAGAAATGTGGTCCTCTATGAACTGTTCTATAAACTTTATTGAACCTACCCGCCTTATATTGAGCCAAGAGACAGTGGTTCATGATCATACATTTTGGGTTCTCTGAGATGTTTGGTTTCTGATTTCTTGCCTCTCATATGCAATCAATCAGCTGTTGGCTGCTGGCGAGGTGGGTTGGTGTTGCCTCATGAAATCCCACTTGATTGTGTTACCTTTTGGTTCTTCTCTTTTTATGCTATTATAGTCAGTACTTCTCAAACCAATGTGTTTATAGACTCTTAACATCCACAACTACATATTCTGTTTTTCTATAGCAGTTCTACTATCAAGTTTCAATACTCACACATACTCAGACCACATTTACCTTCCCACTGTTGCCCTAGGCTGGCTGAATTGGGGCTGTTTGCCTAGTTGGTTTAAAGCTGCTTTCTGACAATGCTGTATTGTACAAAATGCTAAATAAATATATCTAACCAAGGACTGACAACTGTCAAACATGCACTTGTATATATTTACAGTTGTTCAAGTATTTCCCAGCATTAAGATATCAGTATTTATGTTGTTCTTTAACTTTTCTATAGTATTGTCAGATCTTTCTGATGTCCTATCAGATGATATCTGTATTATTTGCATATCAAATAATATAATCAAATAAAAATTTTATCATGTTTCTGCCTACTGTCATGTGACGACAGTACACATTGCACACATTGGCACACATTGGCACAGTACACATTGATACTTATTTCCTGATATCTCAGAAACTGGGATAAGAATTGACCAACCTACTGGTTATTGGGCAGTTTTCCAGATTTTCTGACATAATATGGTCAACAAAGAATCTCATTTAGAATCTTAAAATGTTTCTTTTGTTCTTGTCAAATTAACTGATTAGCCCTGTCCTGGTTGCCAGATAGATTCTACATCAAGTACAAAATACTTCTTGCAACATAAAACCCCCTACATGGTCTGACACAAGGTATCTGAATATTTTCAAGTCGAAATTTAAACATATTAACACATTTTGTTGTTTTGTCTTAGGCTTTATGCTGGGATGCACGACTGCTGTGCAAGTTGTGTTGGGTGGAGTTTTCTCACTAGGCTGTGTTTTGGTCCTCTTTGACCTGGTATAGTGCATCCATGACTTAGACTACTGATTGTTATGTGATAATTTTGTAATTTTGTACTATTAGGACTATACACACACAGATATATATATATATATATATATATATATATATATATCTATAGAGAGAGAGAGAGAGAGAGAGAGAGAGAGAGAGAGAGAGAGAGAGAGAAAGAGGTGTAAATTTGTTTTAGCATGATATAAAGTACTGGAATTGTTTTAATAACTGAAGCAAACTATATAGAGATATAGTTTTAAATTTGTTTAAAAAACATGTGAAACAGAATCAATATACATAACACATTTTGCTCCATCCATGATTATTTCCTGTTTAACTACATGAGAATGGTTAGCATTCGACACGTGATCTTTTTTAGAATGAATGGCTGTGAAATGCCTCTAATATTCCATAAGTGTAGCATGAACTAAGTAAATAGTAAGCCTAATGTGATTGTAGGAACAGTATCGGAATTGTCTGGAACAGTGCAAGAGTGGCAATAAAGGTCCTGCCAGATGCTATGCCAGATGTGTACCTCAGCTCACTTGGGTGACTCCGTAATTACATTTCACATGTAGATTCGATCAGACATTTCCTTTTGCTATGTTAAATCTCCAGTGCATTTTCCCTGACAATCTTATTATTTAATAGTAGTGAATGAGGAACTTATTTTACTGATTCATTCCTACACTTTCAAAAGCTAATGCTATGAATATTCTGTCAAGAACATGCAGTAATTTTATATTCCATTAGATACAGGGGAGGGCAAAACGGGGGGGGCCAAATGGTTTTATTTTGTGGTTCCCTTTGATTTTTAGATTTTTTTTGTATCATGTATCAGCATAACTGAAGTTTTTGAAGTTGTTTTTTGGGCAAAGCATTGATAAATACCAACTAGGATAGGCATCACCAAGCATTTGTTTAAAAGTTTATTGGCAGGTGGGTACTTTTGGGACTTGTCATATGCTGGAATGAAATACAAAGAGTCAAAATGTTGAATTATTTCATGGCATCTTTGTATTTCTTGTGGTGAGGATGTTTCAACTGGCTGAAATAGCTGAGTTGGCACTAGAGAAAATTGAGATGTTGATAATGGGTATTGGAGAATGGTGTCAGCTGCTGCCTATGCAGAGTGACCCTTGCTCCGATGGGCACTCAGACTGCTGGCAGGGCATATGTGTACAGGATCCATGTGTGGGCTCATGCCCCTGTCTGGATTCACTTGGAGTATCAATCAGCCAAGCTGTCAAATGCTAACTCATGCAGACAGAGGAGGACAGTGAAAGACAGAGGCAGGTGATCCCACTGGAATTCCACCACTTGAGACAACAGCATGCATTACCAATTTCAGACTCCCTCAACCAACTACTCTTGCCACCTCCGTTATCATACAAATAATTTGTAAAGTGGTTGTGTAAAATTACCCATTATGTCAATAGACAAAATATGAATATAATGGCTAAAATCTTTTATGTTCTTTTCTGTTCAAGCTGAATTTTCCCGTTTAGATATCTAGAACCTCATTTTACCATCTACACATGCATGTACACTTAATCAACCTAGCTCTTTGCCTTGCATCACCTCAGGATCCTTGTGGCTATTTTTTCTATTTGATGGGGGCACTGAGCAGGAGTGAATGCAAATGAGTGCAGACAGCTGGTGCCTTCCTGGTGGCGAGGAGTGATGGACGGCCTGGAGGCCACACTCATCAGCCCCTCATCTTGACTCCTCCTTTCAGACAGAAGCCCACCGGAGAGAAGGTGGGCATGCTGCTCCAACAGCGGGACCAGATGGTCCAAGAGGTAAAAAGCTAAGCTCATTCACTTAGTCTGATGATATTGGTCACCTGGGCAATGTTACTAATGCCTTTGTGGCCTATGGGCATTTGAAGAGTTTGAACAGCACTACCATCTAACTGGTGCCACATGTGAGGGGAGGCCCTTCTTGTGGATCTAATCTATGCACATATACTGTATGTTTTGTACATTTCAACAATGCCTGCTTCCTTCTGTTTCATCAATCAGCTCGTTGTGTTGTAGCCATGTATTTGTTACCCCAACATACATTAACACCAAACAAAATTTGCCAAAAACTCTGTCAGGACATATTTGGAATACATTATTTAAGAATATTTAGACAGGAGCAGCTAGCAGTAAGAATGCTAGAATTTATTTGGCTAACTGCAAATAATTATAAATCAGTGACAGTGCTCTGTCTCAGTTACTCATAACACATTTTCTTGCAAATGTATTAAACAGTCATGATCAAACCCTAAGTGGACATTCTGTCACTTAGTCAATTTGCCCCGTTATGGAAACCTCTTTAACATAAATCAACTTTGCCAATATATGAAACAGCATCTACATCAGCATCCACCAGATATTTCATTACTCTGTGCAATAAAAATGTAGAAATGGCCAAGACGACCTCCTAAAGTTCAAACCAAGTATCAGAACAGGGAATAAAAGTGATTCAATTGACTTTAAAAATAACATATTTCAGAAACTGCTGATCTACTGGGATTTCCATGCAGAGTCATATGTAGAGTTTACAGAGAATTATATGAAAAAGAGAAAATATGCAGAGTCAATTCTCTCTGAGTGAAAATGCCTTGTTGATGCCACAGGTCAGGGGCCAATGGCCAGATTGGTTCTGAAAATATCACTTCTTACAACTGAGGTTGCATGAAAGCATCTCTGAAAACACAACCTTCAAGCAGATGGGCTACAGCAGCAGAATACCACACCACTCTTAACAGCTGATAACAATGTATATAACCTTTCCTAAATTAGTTATTTCAATCATTCTGAATACTTATCTGGCTCACTCTGGATATTTTGTGTCCGCATATGTACCTTTGACCAATAAGTAATGAACATATTTCCATTTTGCATTGAAAAATGTCAGACCTAGTACTGATCCAAGAAGAAACTGGGTTCAGCTAACAGGAATCAAACAGCGGGGGAGGTGATGGGTCAGTCCCATTGCAGCTATCCACCAACCTGCCATTGTGAGTGGCAAGTTGCCTCTTGAGCATGAGCCTCCTCTCTTTTGTTCACTCTTTGACATCTGCCAGCTACCCTATGCCTCCTCCCTGCAAATAATTATCCATTTACAAACACAGCCCCCGTATTCATCTCCAACTCATCCACATTTAGATAAAGACATCATTTACTGAGCCAGACCTGTCAGCTAACATATGGATGTCAGTATCTGCCAGAATGAATCAGGACGTAGAGAGATGGAAATATGGGTCAACTATGTTTCTAAACTATGAGGAAAATGACCCAGAAAGACAGCAACAAGGAGAAAGTGGCAATAATGATGTAGACACTGACCAGTAAAAGTGGCAGTCAGAGTAGATTAGCTCTGAGGTTCACGAGAGAACTTCCACTGTACCTTTACCCACCTACAGATATATCAAAAACCAAAGCGAAGACACAGTTCAATTTGTCAGACATATATAAAAGATAATTAAGCTGTCAGTCACTGTACTCCAATAACTTCATTAGATTGGAAGAGAAGTGCAGGCCTGTAGAAGGGGTGTCCAATCAGAATCGGTCCCAACCTGAACCTTTGAAGCACCACTCTATTTCACCTATATTCTCTTCTGCTAAGTACATGTCAAAATTTCAATGGAAAATAGACATGTTTGTAAGAAACAAAACTGACAACTTACAGTAATGGCTTATGTTAAACTGTGCATGTTTCCAGAGAGGAGCGCTTGACACCATTTAACATAACGCAGAAAAGCATACACAAATCAATTTCACACTACTGAACCATGAAGTGATTTTAAAAAGACATTTTCTTAAAATAATGCAATGCCATTTTAAATTGAGGTTAAGGGGTTAGCTTGTCATCACTGGTCTATAATCATACAATAAAAAAAATCATATGCAGTGTGTCAGGATTGAGCCCATCATAGAAGGTCACTTTAAGGCACAAATTTTTCTGACTTACGATTTGATAAAGACCTCTCTGGGCTAGAAATTCCATCTATAATTAAATACTTAAATGTTCTTTTTCAGAATTGCACTTAAAAGGTCATCAAGGAAGCCACATTTTAACAGCATATCAAAAAAGTGCAAGTGTTGCACTTTTCTAGTCCTAAACAATATATTACAGTGGTATTTTTAAGTTTGGAAAAGTTTTAGAAAATTGTGTTGTTTATTCATGCACATGTATGATTTAATAGATCGCCAGACTTTTCACAAGTACTAAAAGGTTATTAAGAGAACCCATTTAAACAAATGGCACAAGACAGGGATTGATAAGAGTGTGACCATACACGTACATGTATGTGGAAAGTATATATCACAGTATGAATAAATAGTCAAGTCAAGTCATCACCTTTATTTCTATAGCACTGAAACTGTTTCCTGCAGACATCAGAAAAAAGATCAGTAAAGTTTAAAAAAATATCCATAAAGAGACTCAAATCCACATTCAGATAAATTGTGTAGATGCCGAGAAAGTTCAAAATCATGATTAAAAAAAAACACTGATTAGTGGACTACACTACTTTCTTTGGTTGAAAGTGAAATGGTTTTTTGAAGACATTTACTCCAACAGATGGACTACAAGGACCCATCTGCTGGCAAGACAAGTAAATGCTCAGCTGTGAGTCATGAAATGGTTCCGCTTTTAAGCATCCTTTGCAAGTAGTTAACAATGAAAGTGGCAACAGTGATGGCAATATGCTAACACCCTGTTACAGATATGGTCTACTTCCTAAGGGCATTTCTTTAAGAGTCAGTGCATTTTATGTCTACAAGCTATCGGTTATTTGCACCCAATTGTGTGTCCAGTAATTAAAGCACAATATAATATCATGCTTAGTTTGAGACTGAAACTTACAGTGGCTGATTCACCTGAACAAATATCAGCCACATTCACGTAAATCAGCGTCTTATTCTTCAGTGTCAATAGGTGACACATAAGGATGATTGAAGCCTATCATTTTTTTTTATTTAAGACTTACAGTTGTATGCACACAGTCTTTATAGAATGTGTAAAAAGCAGTATAAGCAGAGAAAGAGATTTGTTCAAAAAAAAAAGTTGTGTTATTGCATTATTACATTTGGTATCGCACAAAAAACACAAACCATTAAGAAAGCCGACGAGATTTAGATATAAAATAAGACAGAAAACTGGTGTCACGTGGTGCAACCCATTACATTTATTTTAGAATAGTATCATGATTATAATAATCTTATACGCAGGGACTTCCAATCGAGTGTGCATATATACAGTGGGGAAAATACGTATTTGATACACTGCCAATTGTAGTTTTCCCACCTGCAAAGAATTGAGAGGTCTGTAAATTTTATTGTAGGTAAACATCAACTGTAAGAGACAGAATAAAACATCCTGAAAATCACATTGTATGATTTGTAAATAATTAATTTTCATTTTATTGCATGCAATAAGTATTTGATACAATGCAAAAACATAACTTAATATTTGGTACAAAAACCGTTTTTTTGTAACCTTTGCAATTATAGAAGTCATTTTCTTGACCAAGTTTGCACTCCTTAGTTGCTCTGGTTGTGTGTTTCAGGTAGTTGTCATGCTGAAAGACCCATCCACGACTTTAGACAGCTCTTTGATCTTGGGCATGGTGGAGTGGTTGGAGCGTGATTGATTAAGTTTGTAGGCAGGTGTCTTTTATACAAGTAACAAGTTCAAACATGTGCAGTTTATACAGGTAATGAGTGCAGAATAAAAGATAGGTCTGTGATTATCCTTGCTGGTTGGTATGTGATCAAGTACTTGTTTTATGCAATAACCTGAATATTTTCATTTACTTGCAAACTTTAAGGAAGGTGAACGTACTTTTTCCCTATCCTATCTCCTATCTGTTCCTGCTTGCTCTACTGTCTGTCTGTGTACTCTGCTCCTGGACACGTATCTTCAAAAAGAAATTTGGAATTATGGAATTGATTAAATGGTCTCTCAATGCTATTGACACCATCTTCTCAACGAGAAGCCTTGGCTCGGGGGAGCCTACCTGTCCAAATGGAACTTTTGCTGCTGGATACGTGATGGACGCTTGTTTTTTTCTATTGATAAAAGCAAATCTGAAATAAATGTGGGTAGAATTGACACTATTAGTTATCAACTTTGCAATATATATGTTAACTTTACCACATACAAATACAGTTATTTAGGTCTGAGGGAATGAAGGCCAGGGGTGGATTGCTGTATCATCCAGGGCATGCCTGTGCATCCCCGTGTTCTCTGTGGATAGGTGGTGGAAGTCCTGTAACGCTAACCTGGACAAATGGGGTTAAAATATAAACCCAAACATCAACTGCCTCTAGACTTCCTTTATAACACATCAATTGCCCTTATACTGCCACTATAAATCAAATGCACATATTCATGCTTCCTGTGCTTTTCCTTATTACAGAAAGCTGTCACCATGGTAATCACATACTGTACATGCCACATATATAGTAGTATAGTAGTAGTAGTAGTAGTAAACATCAAGCAAAGTTGCATCGCATATATCTCCTGGTACAAACACCCGCCAAACTCTAGTTGTCAAAGGTGATCTTGGTACTTTAAAGTGAGGTCAGTGATTTTTAACGTTTGGAGAACGTTCTGGAACCTCATGGATGCCCTCAGTTTGTTTGTGCTCCTGTTTACAGCGCCTGGGGCAGCACAGAAAACGTTTTTTCCCAAAACATTTTATTGTAAGCTTTCAGACTACACGAATATCTAAAACCCTGTTCCAAAAGGTTCCATGACTGGATATCACTGATCCCTAATCCCAAAAGCAGGAGGTTTACTGTAACTTACTTCCCTTTATTGAGACTCTGACATAAGTATGTTGACACTCCTCTAATTTTAGCTACACCACATCCTATAGACGCATATACTCCATAATCAAAATGTCCATAGACCGACCCTGACAACAGCCCAGCTGTACTGATGAAGTCAAAGACTTTCAGTGTGACCCTGTCACGAGGAGGCATCTTTTCAAGAAACAAATCATCAAACGCCCTGGTAGAGCTGTTCATGTCTGCTAGTATGCTAAGTGATGCCGCTGCAAAGTGGAAAGTAGGAACAATGACAGCACAGCTATAAAGCTCACAGCGTGAGATTGACAAGTATTGAAGCTTGTAGAACATAAAAACTGGCCAAACTGTCTGCTAAAGCAATACTAGAACAAGAAATTTGTAGATTTAGTTTCCAAGGCTAAGCAGCTCCACAAGATCAATTTTCAGAATGGCAGAAATTTGGTCACCACCGTTAGACTCTGGAAGTATGACCTCAATTATTTGATTAAGTTATACAAGGAATTATTAGTTTAGTGTTTTTACATCACATTTTACGTTATAATAAATGTGTTATTTGGGGTCTTTTCTTTTTTAAATATGCATCCTCATTTTGATAAGCCACTTTGGTCAATCAAACCAAGTAATATTACCAATACTTCTAAATGAACTTTCCTTCACATTTAAGGAGTTTTTCCTTTCCACTGTTGCCCCAGGTTTGCTCAATTTGGGATTGGCCTTTTAAGATTGATAGATAATAATATTGTAAAGCTGTTTTGAGACAATGCACCGTTGTAAAAAGCACTATATAAATAAATTTGACTTAACTTACAAATAAAACAACTATATTTATCTGGGCAATAAGCATGAATCTGGTGAATGATGTCAAAGGAGTACTGGCAACCGGTATTCCTTTTTGAGACATTTGAAAGTACAGGATGGCATGTCACCTAAAGTTAACATAATTTAGCCTAACTACATTGGGTACAGTTGTTGTCGCAAACTGTGCTTTTTTGTCTACTTATATGGCGCTTAAAATAACCAGCTTTCATTTTTAAATGTTCAGGAATTCTAATTGAAATCCATGAAATCACAACAGGCCACAAAGTCTCTCAGACTAATCCACCCACCTACTCACACTTCGTCCATACACAATTATACACAGACCGTGCACTCTTGCATGTTTAGATGCTCTTTTGGTGACAAAATCTTTGTTCACATAGAGTTGATTGTGTGCCTGAGATTGCATGGTTGACTTCTTAACAGATATATTTCTCCATTTTGAAGTTGACTTGGTTGTGGTGTGTTTTTTGTGTTTTTTATTTCACAGAATATTTAAGGACTCCTTAATTTGGTCTCAGCAGCTTACGTTAGGTAAGATCCAAATAGGTTTGTTAAAGGTTTCATTTGAAATACACATTAATTTAATATAACATAATCTTGGTTTATTTTTGAGCGCTTTACCAGTTAAGTGTAATTTTCAGGTGCCACAACATGAGATGCTGCATCACCACCAATGACCTGATCTGTTGATACAAGGCAAGATGGAACCAAGCTTTCATGGTTTTTACACTAAATTCTGATCTTACCATCCGAATTATGCACAAGAAATCAAGATTCATAAGATCACGCAACATTTTTGCAATCTTGTATTGTGTAGACTTTCTAAATTCCAACCTCATTTGCCTGTTTTTAGCTGGCAGTGTGACCTTCTGTTGCTTTAGCAGCAGGTCTGGTGTATCGTATCTGCTGAAAACATCAATCAGAGAGAACTGCCACCCACTGGATATTTTCTTTTTTTTCTGGATCATTCTTCGTAAACCCTAGAAGTGGCGGTTTTAAAAATCCCAGTAAATCAGCTGCTTTACTTAGCAATTTCTGAAACACTCAGTTCAGTCTGTCAAGCACCAACAACCAAGCCACGTTCAAAATCACTTAAATCACATGAATCCCAAATTGTGATGCATGGTCACATAAAGCAGGTCATCTTGATCTTCCTCACACTTAGTCTTAAAGGTTTCTCCAAAAGTCATACATGCCACAAACACACATTCAGGTTTTTTCAATAACTATGTACCTACAGGTAATGAAAATTATTATTTGTCTAAACAATGTTTTGGATAAATTAAATGCTAAATAAATATTTATTACATATTACTTAAACAAGCACTGAAAAGCTAGTTAAATAACCCTGAGCACTAAGTATTATTGTAAGGGATTTGTAAAGAGATGCAAAGGCATGATAAAGTCTTAGTGAACTCAATTAATGAAAGATTGAATGAATGAATGACATTTTGAGTTCAGGGAAGTAAATATTACAACTAATTTTTGTGTGGAAATTGTTATCAAGAATAACTTGAAATAAAATAACTATATAATTACTTTTTTGGAGTAAATTTAAACTTTTTACATTGTGGGCTGTATGGTTTGGTGATTTATGCTTCAGTGCTTTAATTAATCTGGCTTTGGCAGATCGCAGAAGGTGCTGTAATTATGAAGGTCTGTTTTTGTTGGTTTTAGGCTTGACTTCTTATTCCCAGTCATGAGAAATTTACTAATGGTAAATCTAAGCAGTTAGGTTCTAAAACCTAGTCTGAAAACTTTCCAGAAAAGTAGTGGTGTTTGGTAATTCTCATGATTTTGAAAGGAGATGTGCAACAAGCACATATGGATGTGATGTTTGGGTGTCCACATACCTTTGGCCATGTAGTGTGTCGTGTATGAACATTTACTAGATGCAGTAAAATACAATAGAAGTAGCATTAGCATTTACCCGATGATGTTGCTTGTACTATATACTTATAAATAGTTATATTATTATAGTTATTGTAATACTGTATAGATAAATGCTATAAGCGCATTATTAATGAGTTATAGACCTTTGTGCATAGAGCTGCACTGCTTTTGAACCCCCTGCTAACAGCAAGGGGCAATCATTCAATCCTCTCAATCTGGCCTTAAGCATGGACAGACTGTTGGCTAAGATTTACAGCTTGCTCACAATTCCCACAAAAGACACATAAACAAAAGAAAATCTATACAATCCCTTCAAACTCTCATCACAATTACTCTTCTGAAATTATTCAATTGTATTTAATTATTAACTCTTCCTTTCTTGCATATATATTTGAAACCATAATACACATGTGTACAAGGTATAATCTAACACTAAAAGTACTTTAGGTAAGTCAGGTCCCATTCTGTGCATTGGAATTGTGTGTTTCCATTTTCCATCATCATCGTCAGCACATTAACTGTTTTCAGAGCTTTATGGACTGGATCATCACAGCATTATACAATCCCAAAGAAAAAGTTGAGAGACAAAACAGACATACTTTATACTGGGGCTTTTAGCGCCGATGGATGAGTAAGGGGAAAACCCCTGAGGAACCTCCGTGCCACTTGATTTGGGAAGCGTCCCAAATCAGCGCTTTATCATGCTCACCGCACGTCTGCCCTCTGGCGCTTTAGCGTGTATCACCGCCAAAACGCACACACGTCAACTGTAGGTGCCATTCCCACTCGGGACGCACCATAGTTGCGTGTTTTCCCCTTTTTGTGATTTGGAGAGCCTTTTGCTCTACCTTTTTGGTTATCCCTAATTATTATTAAATGTCGTTCGATCCCCATCCCTGTATCCTTGGGTCCTACTTCCTATTCCGTAACAGGGACAGGGTCAATGTTGGGCTTCTGAGGAGGTAGAAATAAGAAAAAACTAAATAAAAGTGATGTCAAAAAGTGATATAATCAATGTAAAGACTTATAAATAAAAATCCCTTTCAATCTTCCTTTTAAAAAATATAGTTTTGAAACAATTTTCACACACATATGTTGACAAACTGGAGATCATCTGCCCATATTTGCTCCTCAAAGTCTCAACCTATCCTGGATGCTGCTTTTGTACCAAATCATGATTATAACCACTTGCTGACATGCTTAAAATCATATCATCATCATCATCATCATCATTTATTTATTTATTTATTTATTTATTTAGGATTTACTCTGATCCCATGTGTCAACATTGCATGTTTAAAAGCCGGGACACATGGGGACTCTTGTATATTGATTCTGTTAGGACACTTAGGATTAACACAACAGGTTATGAAGCACAGATGGCAGAAACATAACAGAGGGTTTACATTACGGTTAAGTTAGCCACTCAGGTTACTAGCGATGAAGGCACTTATTCCTCAACATGTCAGTTTCCTGCAGCAGGAAGAAAATGTATGGACTGGAAACGGGGCAGTTGTAAACGGCCCACATACAAACATCACTTTCTGCTTTTCTGAGTGCTACACAATGACGTCTGGTAACGGAAGAACAGACAGATTTGTATTGACAGACACACACTGGATCATATGCCTGCCTCAAAGGGCTCCGTGTCACAGATCTATCTTAATTACAGCCTCTCTGAGTGCAGCCCTGTTTGTTTCTGTGTCTAATGAGTTAGATGGGGATTAAGTACCATGCTTCAGGCCAATTAATATATTCATTCCCAAAAGCACAACAGCCTTCAGGCTCAACTCTGCAGCTTTTCTCCATCGAGAAACAGCCAGATAGACTCAAAGTGGTGGACTGTACATAAGTTTGACCTTACCATAATTAAATATCATATAATAATCTCTTTTTCCAAATTAATCTCTATCCACCACATGTATAGTGAGCCAATGCAAACAAATACAAGTAAATCTCATCTATATGGTAAATCTAATGTTTGAAATATTTCTCTACAATAAAATTCAGGTTACAGGTGACTTAAGCCAACCCAAAGCATTAACTTTATCCTTCTTTAGCCATTCTTTAGTAGAAGACTTGGGGGCTGAGGGTCATTGTTTTGGTGCATTATCACATATTTTGCAACTTGCAGATATGTGCAGAGTTAAATAGGATCTGTCTTCAGGCCATTACACTCTGCACAGTTTGTTGAGGCCTTATGTTAAAATAAAAACCCATTTTCCTCAATCAATCTATACTTAATACAACATAATAAAAAAGTAAGACAACATACTTTTGTATGTAACATATTTTTGCAATGTACAAAATACTATTTTACTAATGCAATTTTGCAAGGAAATATGTATACATCAGGACCTTAGTTTGACATAATTATTACTGTAGATAACTAATGCTACACCTAGCCATAATGACAATAACAAAGTAAATCTTGAATCTTGTGTTTTTTCAAAAGAAAGTTACAGCTTTCTACCATTGTTGAGACATTTGCCCACAGTCCCCACAGTGTAACATATACATATTTAATATATATATATACACACACACACACACACACACACACACACACACACACACACACACACACACACACGCACACACAGAAAGGGAACACAAACAACAAAATAAAACTCCAAGTAAATGAAACTGAAAATGAAATCAAGCTCTCCACTTAGGAAGTAACACTGATACACTGATTGACAATTAATTTCACATGTTGCGCAAATGGAATAGACAACAGGTGGAAATTATTGGCAATTAGCAAGACACACTCAATAAAAGGACCACAGACCATTTCTCAGTTCCTATGCTTTCTGGCTGATGTTTTGGTCATTTTTGCATATTGGTGGTGGTTTCACACTCGTGGTAGCATGAGATGAACTCTACAACCCATACAAGTGGTTCAGGTAGCGCAGCTCATCCAGGATGGCAAGAAGGTTTGCTGTCTATCAGCTTAGTGTCCAGAGGCTGGAGGCACTACCAGGAGACAACCCAGTACAACAGGAGAAGTGGAGGAGGTCGTAGGAGGGCAACAACCCAGCAGCAGGACCGCTACCGCCGCCTTTGTGCAAGGAGGAACAGGAGGAGCAGTGCCAGAGCTCTGCAAAATGAACTCTAGCAGGCCACAAATGTGCATGTGTCTGCACAGTTAGAAACTGACTCCATGAGGATGGTATGAGGGCACAACGTCCACAGATGGGAGTTATGCTCATAGCCCAACACCGTACAGGACGCTTGGCATTGGCCAGAGAACATCAGGATTGGCAAATTTGCCACCGGCGCCCTGCGCTCTTCACAGATAAAAGCAGGTTCACACTTAGCACGTGACAGACGTGACCTAGTCTGCAGACGATGTGGAGAGTGATCTGCTGTCTGCAACATCCTTCAGTATGACCAGTTTGGCAGTGGGTCAGTAATGGTGTGAGGTGGCATTTCTTTTGAGGGACGCATAGCCCTCCATGTGTTCGCCAGGCCTAGCCTGACTGCTATTATTTACTGAGATAAGATCCTCAGAGTCCTTGAGACCATATGCTGGTGCAGTGGGCCCTGTGTTCCTCCTAATGCATTACAATGCTAAGCCTCATGTGGCTGGAGTGTGTCAGCAGTTCCTGAAAGATGAAGGCATTGAAGCTATGGACTGACCCACCCGTTCCCGAGACACCCTGTCTCGCGCCATCTACCAATGTCACCTTGCACCACAGGCTGTCCAGGAGTTGGCGGATGCTTTAGTCCAGGTCTGGGAGGAGATCCCTCAGGAGACCATCTGCCACCTCATCAGGAACACGCCCAGACATTGTAGGGAGGCCATACAGGCACGTGGAGGCCACACAATACTGGGCCTCATTTAGACTTGTTTTAAGGACATTACATCAAGGTTGAATCAGCCTGTAGTGTGTAATGTTGTGTGCGACTCCAAATAAAATTGATTTCCATTGATGATTGTTGTGTGATTTTGTCATCAGCAATTCCAACTTTGTACAAAACAAAGTAAATGAGAATATTTCATTCATTCATATCTAGGTTATTTGATTGTTCCCAGAGTAAACCCACGCAGACACTGGGGGACCCAAACACAAAGGACCCAGGCCGCTCTACCCTAGGACTGAACCCAGGACCTTCTTGCTGTGAGGCAGTGGTGCTACCCACCAAGCCGCCCCTACACTCCTCTGTATACTATAAATTAAACTCATGATGCAATAAGATAAGCTAAAACGCCATGACCAATGACCTCATAGGGTGCCCTATGACATCTGGCACGCATCAAAAGGAGTTTGACAGTGAACAATGGTCAGAAGTAAGCATGACTACTGGGTAGTCTGTGGCTGCACAGCCCCCATATTCTGTGGGATATGATGCACTTTGTATCACCAGCTTTCTCCTGTTCCTAGCAATAAATGTTTTTGTAACCTTTGCCACAAGAGCCCTTCTGTCGGTTTGTACAGACTGGGTAAGCCTTTATTGCCGCTAAGTACTGTTGACAGAGAGCAACCCACAAGTCATTGCCTGTTAAAAATACCCTAGACCTTAACATGAGCAGTTGCAACAAGATAATCAACCTCAATCAATCTGTGAGTGGTCATAAAGTATTTTACTCATCAGTGTGTACACCGTATGCATACACAAAAGCAAACTACACAGTCATAACGTTAAACGTGCTGACAAGTGAAGTGAATAATACAGACAGGGTGATGCTCTGGGTAACGTTCTGCTGAGAAACCTTGGGTCCCGGCATTGATGTGGATGTCACTGACATGTACCACTTACATAAACAACGTTTCAAACCAAGTGCGTTCCATATTTGCAGGGATGGAGTGCATTTCAACACAGGTGAAAATGTGTCTGCCATTTGTGAAGACAAAAGGAGCACGAATTAAAACAAAAAACAAAAAAAAACACATTAAAAGACTATCCCTCAAGGTATGAATATTTAAAAAAAAAAACTCCTCTAAAAATACTTTTGCCCACTGTGAAAAGAAATGGATTAAAATTTGCATTACATCACATATCTAAAGGTCAAGTGAAAGTGGTATTTCCATTTTAGTCTTCTGTTGTGTTAGCAATCTCTGTATTCCTGGGAAACAAGTGGCATTTGATTATAACACATCCTACCAGCCCCCTGCCATACAGCCAATCTAATTGCCTTAATGGGAAGATTTATCTAACACACATTCTCCACAGAAGCTTCCAAACACTTATCAGACTGCTCTCAAGATCAGGCCAGTGCTGCCGCTGGGATTTCATTCAACATTTGCACATGAGCAGCGATTATCAAAAAACACCACCAAAAACAAAAAATACCAATCTTGTGCTGATATTGCAGGTTGCAGTTTCCAATCTTAGAAATCAAAGTGACTCACCTGAGCATGAAAATTTGCCATGGTGGTTGTCTCGATATCCTTTTTACCAAGGACCTCCATTTTGACAGGCGAATTTGGGAACTTGGAAGAGAAGTATTCCAGGAAGTCAGGGAGGTAGGATGCAGCTCCGTGAACAATGCCCATGACATAGTGAGCACAGCCCCTCTCATCCTCGCAGAACGCCAACCTAACAAATTCTTGTGCAAACCTCTTCAATTCCTCGGGAGAGAGAACAGAGAGTTCACGACCGTAGGCGTGCACGACTAGGGCGCCACCATTTGGCTGCTGCTCAACATGCACAAAACGACCAAACTCCAGGCCATCCAGTCCTGGCAGCCTGGAGTGAAGCTGTGAAGTTTTTGAGCTACCGGCTGTGTGAGTGTCCCCTCCTGTAGAAACAGACTTGACACAGCCGCCCTTGTTCTGCTTGGTAGGAGAAGAGGACGAAAGAGGGTGCGTGTTGGAGAGAGGGCGAGGGGACTTGAATTCGGACTCCGATTTGGACACCAGGCCTGGAAGATCAGAGCTCAGTAGGGCAGAAAACAGCGTCTGACTGGATTTGCTGTACATTTTAGGTCGCTTCCGTCTTTCCCCCTCTTTGTGTTTCTTTTTCTTTTTCTTCTTAGCCTTTTTGAGTAGAAGCTCCTCCGTGTTTGCATTTGGCTTTTCTGTGTCAGCTAGGAGAAAAGCAGAGGAAGAGTGTTTTCTATTTTTAATGTGTTACACTGGACAGCAGATTTTTGTTTTTTTTTTACCAGATAAGAAGTGATGACGACAGACACTGTCAAGCTTAATACAATTTCAGAAATGCCAGAAGTGCTGTATTGCCAAGGAACTTGCAGAAATATTAAAAATTTAGTCAGGCAAAATTTAAATCGATAAATGGCTAGATAGAAAGATGGAGTACATTTATTCCATTTTGGAATAGTCACTGAGGTGGGCATGGTCAACATACACTAGATGAACACTGTATGTGGCATAGGTAAGGAAGAGTTTTACTGCTCAGTAGGAGTAACCTACAGATATCTGACCAATGAATGGAAAACAGTTCATTTTACTATCATACATGCATCTCTTAAAATGTATATTTGGGCCATTGTCTGTTTTGTATATTTAGTCACAAAGCCCTGGTTTCTAGATATTTCTGCAATATAGTTTGTATTTCTCTTTGCAATTGGGTGGAAGCTTAAGACATCACTTTTTCATCTCTTATGTGCACGCAACAGATTTTTCAGGCGCCCTTTGGTAGAAAGGTAGAAGACTCAAAATTAGACTCTTTATAAAGAAACATGCAACTGGTCAGTGTTGGTCAGGACTGATGATATCCTTGATATAAAGTATTCAACCGATATTGCTTTTTAAATGACCTCCATTTAGAGGACAGGATAACCAATGGCATATCATTATATAATGCAGGTATCAGAATTGTTTTATGCAAACAGATACTTATAACTGAAAAATGAACATTTAAGCTATATATGCACATCTCCGTTTGCATTCTGTCCTCTAGACAGAAAAACAAATTATAAAGAAAGAAAAACAAATTATAGCACATAGCTGCACATTCCACGTCCTGAAAAACTAAAGGAAAATGTACGTGTGTATATTTATGTATATAATTGCAAAAATATATTGTTAGAGTAATGAACATGGTAGCATAATTTTTCTTAGTAAGTGCAGTCACAGAGCATCTTTGATCCTTAAGTGTATACTCTTACGGATGCAATAGAAAGTATCACAGATGATGCCGCATTAACAAACAGTTTTGCTTTGGTACATTTGAAGACAAATTCTGAAGACACCTAAAGTAACCCATTTGTGAAGTGTACTCAATATATACTCGCAATTTGCACCATCTTCACATCCTTCAAGTCATGATTTTAAAATACCCAGCATCGTCTCACACCACAAAATGTTGTTCGGTATGTAGTTCTACTTGTGTGTGCCCTCTTCCTCTTGCACTTATTTTTGCACAACTGAAAACTCCTTGGGCATAAGTAGCACTTGCATTCTTATTGGAAATAAGCTAGCATTAATAAAATGTTTATGACTGGCTTTTGATTGTAATTAGTACTAATGTCAATAATTATTTATGGTACAGTCAACCAACTGCAGTCTTTAATGCTAAATTATAAGCTTGCAAAAATATTAAGTATCTTTACTGCAGCCTTGTTCTGTTAGCTGCTACTTCTGTGTGTGTGTACAAAGACTTTTGGTGTACCATTCAAAGCAACTTTGCACACTTTGCATCTCATAAAATCAATTGAGCATTAATTGAGCATCATTAAAACACAACAGCCTACCCGAGTACAGCTGCAGACCATGTCCACCAACTTATGACCACAGTGTACACTTCATCTACATGCAATAAAGGTCAAATAACTTCTATTATAATATAATATAATATAATATAATAAACAAACTGTTCTTTTAAACATGATGACATAGTAGTCAAGGTAGTCAAATGGCCTCCACAGTCAGAAGATCTCAATCCAACAGAGGACCTACAGGATTTGGTGGAATGCGAGAGATCATTTGCAGCCGACAAATCTACAGCCAAAATGTTCTCATGTCAACATGCACTTCACAACTGCCGCACTCGACAAGCAGTCAGGAAAATTATTAGATTCCAGTCACTGTTGCATGTGCCAAAAATCTGTTAACAACCAATATGAAAAAAGGCTAACGAGTGAATATTAAATTGGGGTCTGTTGAATTGCAGTTGCGGTTTTTTAAATCACACGCAAAAAACAACAATTTGTCTATTTTCATTTGGTTAGTCTTATGACAAAAACATGTTTTGTCCCCCAAAATAAAGTGTTCACGGAATAATAGCTGGAAAAATTGAGAGAACATGCTCTAATAGGCTTTCAAAGTGATGTTAGAGATCAGGCCTGAATGAACGTTCCGTTTGTTTTATTTTTGTGTCACCTTAGAAGTATGCAACACCTTGGTTTGATACATATTTTAATACAAACCAACTTTGACTGTGGTTAACAAATGGGTCATATGAAAACAGTAATTAAGATTCATTCAACGAGGCAATGTTTTTCCAAGGTGTCATAAATGAATATCACAGCTCATAAGAGAAAAAATTTTTTTTCAGCGCATAGGAGCCATCGTTATCCACATGTAAATGCATCTCGGGTGTTTGTCGTTTAAAAGAAACCATGTGCCTTAAATGAACCTAAGAGTGGTACCTCAGTACTCCTCATTAATTAATTCCAGAAGTGCCGGAAATAAGAATTGAGGGAATTTTTCTCATGAGGAATAATGTACATAGAAAGAATCCATTCCAGACAGTTCCGAGTCCCAAAATACATAAAGAAAAATTACTATGGACTTAAACACTACATCTACACAGAGACCCAGACACAAGTTCCCGCAAGTATGCAGCGTGTCAAACAGAGTGCTAAGAGAATAAAATGCGCCAAGACCCAAATTCACTGTTGAAGTTGAAAGGTCGAGTGCCGAGGTATGACTGTATTGCCACATAGATAAGTCAGATCAGTCAAGGCAAATCTTGTGTCTGAAGATTGCTATAGCAGTGTGTGCAGTGGAGCTATTAGACTGACAAACAGCAATTTATAGGTTCTACTTTATCAGTAGGTTAACTGCCTACCTAATGTATTACATGTATCAAATCATATCAAAGTCCTGCTTAAAGGACGTCATAATTGTTTATTTGTTTTAGGCAACTGTATGACTAGGGAATATTAAAGTTTGATCTACGATTAAGGAATAAATTAATATAACATTTCTCTAATATATCTAGACAGAGAAAAGGCTTTGAAGATAGTGTAGTATGTGATGTAATGCTTCACATGAAATAACCAGATTTTCTGTCCCCGTTTCAAAAGGTCATGCCTTTACAAAAAAAAAGAAATGGTTGAAAAATAACACAGCATGTCTGTTCAGTGCAGAAAAAGATGAACAGTATTGAATTTCACAGATCACACCCAAGGACAGCCATGTTGTCTGAGCATGAGTGTAGCTATAAGGCTCAAGAGGCCATGCGACAGACCCACATAAAATCAGTCAGGTGCATGGCGCAAATGGTTGAACTTGCTGTGTTTGTCCACAGAGCCAAAATGCTGGTCTAATTCAACAACTCCCTCATAAACAACACAGCATGTGGGACAACCTGCTTTCTTCTTGATTAGACACAGCTGCAATTCACTTGAAGTGTATTATTACAAAACATGAAGAACAAGCAACTCTTATTAACTAACAAAACAAAAACTCATACAATTAACATGTATGAAAAAAATAAAATAACATCACAGGCAACTTTCTTAATCATTTACATGATTTGGCTCTTATAAAGATCGGCTTACAATTCACACGGCCTTACTATCCAAGCAATTGTGGGTTAAGGGCCTTGCTCATGGACCCATCTGTGGTAGCTTGGCAGAGGTAGGATGTGAACCCTGGACCATCTGGGTCCTACACTTTTAAAGAAATCAAACCAAATTATTTTACAGACACATGAGAAAAACTGGGGTGATATGGAAAATGCAAATAAGAAAAATTGTTGTTACATTTACTGTAACTTTTCTTTAACTGCAAACAGTTTGAACCCTGTGCTCACATAAAATCTCAATGCACTCTTCTACATTCATGTTGAAATCATAAGTATAACTGTCTTTGGTCCTCCTAAAAAGATCTGGAAAACTGATTTGTCTTACCACAATACACATTGTGGTATCCACTGTGTTATAACTTCTCCTAGATGCTTCCAAACCAACTAGTAGACAGCGTTTCAGGACATGGTTAACAATATGCTTGTTATATTTAGTGGCATATGGGAATGTAACTGTAATGCAGTGCTAACAAAGTGGTAAGCGCTTTACCTTTACAACTTTTCTTGGAATGTGTTGCAGGCCTGAAATGCAGATACGGATGCTAATAAACTGAAATGACGATGACCAGATGAAACACCTTTGGTTCATACTGTTTGTCTAAAAATGTCAAAGAAAATGTAAGAAACGCTGTCTATATTTGCATTTTCCATACCATTTCCATATGGTTCAGATCGTACCTCACCGGGCGCTCGTTCAAGGCGTCATGGCGAGGACAGCTGTCCTCAGCCCACTCCTTATCCACTGGGGTTCCCCAGGGTTCGGTACTGGGACCCCTTC
>JAUZST010072364.1:0-21625 GCA_034779995.1 Parotocinclus haroldoi
GTGTGCGTGTGTGTGTGCGTGTGTGTGTGCGTGTGTGTGTGCGTGTGTGTGTGCGTGTGTGTGTGTGTGTGTGTGTGGGTGTGTGTGGGTGTGTGTGGGTGATCAAAGCGATAACATCAGATTACTGAGTTAATGTGCCATTTGATTGTACACAGGAGTTACAGTACAAAGGAGCGGAACAGTTTGTTCTCAAAGTTTCTGACGTACCTTGCGTTTAATGGCAAAGCAATAGAAGATCATTCACTTCCTATAAAAGTGTACAGCATGGAGCTGGGTTTCTGGAGACGGCACCAAGCCAAAACAAAAAACAGAAAGCGACATTTATGTTACAATTTTCCCCGGGGTTTATATGCGCGTTAGATACGACAAGCTAAATCTACAGTACATAAACGATTACATAACAACAGCTGTCTGACTCCCAGTGTTGCCTTTCCAAAGTTTTGGCCAAGCGCTTATAATTTAACCCTGAGATTTCCTGGTTAAGGTCGCAGGAGCTCTGGCACTTGTATCCAAAAAGAACACAGGGAGTAGGCACAAGCGTGTCCTGGCCAAAAAGCCAGTCCGTTGCAGGGCTGAGTATGTGTTACTATTGCAAATCCCTTCTCCTTTCTCATACGTCTGCTTCTAACCTGTGTCACCGCAGTTGAGAGCGATTAGCCTATTTATCGCCAAAGTGCTCTCAAATTTTGGCCTTGCAAAATCCCGCTTTAATGTTGATTTCTTTAAATTTGTATCAAATGTGAGAAGGACAGATTGGTTTGTTATATAGCACACTGTAGGCGTGGCTGATCCAGCCAAATTCCTGCTTATTATCCTGGTTTTATTTTATATCCCAATATTACAGTGCTGTGTAACTTTGGGTAAAAATGTGGTTTGAACCTTGTGGAAAAAATTAATATAGTGATTGAAAACATATGGTCTAGCATTTGTTAGGCCATCTACAGTGGTATTTCAGTTCTGGAACACCAACAAAATCGTTAAATTTGGTTCACGATGGGTCATAACTAGAAAAACTTGTCTTGATTCTCGGTGTTTGACCTGTAATCCACTAACATACTTTTGGCTTTCAGGATTAGCAGTTAGAAAACAATGGCATATCTAATTTAGTGGTGGCCTAAGACTTTTGCACAGTGCTGTTGGCATTTCATTTCATTCGTTCAGACTGGAGCTCAGTTGGAGGGAGGAAAGTTGTATTTATTTGTTGATTGATTGAGTTATTAACTTTGCTATTGACAGATTATGGGCTGCATGTAAAAAAAAAAAAAAAAAAAAAAACACTCAAAAACGTTCCTGTCACGCAGTGATTCACTTTTCTGTTTGTGTTTCAGTTCTGGTTCAAGAGGACTACCACAATCATAATCCTTACCATAACTCAGTCCATGCTGCTGACGTGACCCAGGCCATGCACTGTTACCTGAAAGAGCCCAAGGTACACAGAGCTCAGCACAACTGGATCGACTCTTGTATAAAACGTGTACCGTTTTGACAATCTTACTTCTGTTATCTGCAGCTTGCCAAGTCACTCACATCCTGCGATATTCTCCTGGGTCTGCTGGCAGCAGCCACTCATGACCTAGACCACCCTGGGGTCAATCAGCCTTTCCTCATCAAAACCAACCATTACCTAGCCTCTCTGTACATGGTGAGAGCAGCTTTTATAGCATTTACACACCACGCTAATCATAATTAATCTACGATGGAAATAAAGTAGTCGTAAAGTAATCAAATAATCGATTGCTCTGTATTTAGAACAGTCATGTGTGCCCAGTAAAGTAAAAAAAAACTTTCATAACTGTACCAAGATAATGAATAATGGTCACGGTGCAAAAACTTTTCAGCAGGTGAAATATAAAGAAGGATAGACTTCTAGATTTAGAATAGTTATACGTGAAGTTCACTTGAGCGCTTTCAGTAGCTTGGTGTTTGGAGAAGTTGAAAATGGCAGTTTTCTGAGACCACTAGTGGTGATGCTTGTTTGGATTTGTTTTGAAGGATTCATACTGCAGCAGAATAGAATTATGTCACAAAACACACAGCACACATTCTTACCCCTACCTTTGCCTGACAAAAACGGCGTAGAGCATTTATGGAGGCACTCGAAGACAGAGGGAGCCAAGCGTTCACTTGGAGTTTTGTGTCATGCTTTCTTAACGTGGATCATCAGATTTGATTTCAGTCGATATCAGCACACTGTCACTGCTGTACAAGGGATCAGTTCAAATACTGAAATTCATTTTAGATAAGCACCTGAATCAAAAAATCTTAAATTCTTAAATGTTATTTCCTGAAGAAAATGACAAGCCCATGAAAGCTGCGACTGCCGTATTGATTTCTGAACTTTAAAACACTGGTGCTTTTGTTTATAAATGGATAGAAACATTTTTGCTTTCTGTTACTAGTTGAAGTCGGAAAATCCTTTTTTGTTTTTTATTTCTACACTGCTCACACAATTTATATGAATATCATGTCTGGCCAAAGGAAGTTAATCTAGAAATTCTAAAGGTGTTTAAGTAGTAATTTAGTGGTATAAATGCTAAAAGTGGTTGCATTACACAAACATAATTTGTTTTGTGCTTTCACTGTGGCTCATCACTTCCTCATCTGGTGTTTTTTGGTTGTGCAGAATACCTCAGTTTTGGAGAATCATCACTGGAGGTCTGCAGTGGGTTTGCTTCGTGAGACTGAGCTCTTCTCACATCTTCCTGCAGAGGACAGGTATCGGCACCAGAATATGCATCTCTTATTTTGATAGTTTTTGATAAGGTCCAGGACCTTACCTCATTTCCTGGAACTGCTGCTGTTTCAGGGAGACAAAACACTTCCATGTTTTTACTGGTTGCAAGAGCCAAACCATTAGGTAATCAGTTTAGTAATGCACATTGTCACACCCCAAACCCCTGACATCACCAGTTCTTGTTTCCAAACCATTAGGATTTTGGCGCTGAAACCAAACCAGCTCGTGCAGCTGGAAATGAATCACAACTCTAAAACGTAATGGTTACCTCCACTTCGATGGCCATTTCTTCTCATAAAAGATTGGGATTGTGCGTCAGATTCCCCATCCCAGTGCAAGTCATTTTTCAGTTGCTTTTAATCACCTATACTGCTCACCAACGTAGGGGGATATTTCATTATGGGATATCTCATTATAAAGTATCCACTAATGTTTGTGAGCAGTATAGTTTAGGTCGATCTTGGTACACCAGACTTTTAATGTTAGATTTTTAATATCATTAACAGGTCAAAGCAAGTTCAAAACAAAGTCTGTGTTCTATACTAATTGGTGAGCTTCATACTTGCTTCTTTCGTTTTTCAATGTTTGGTTTTTATGCACACACAAGCTGTTTCAACAGGAACAGAACAGAAGAATATTTAACCTTATAGTCTAGTAATATAGTAAAAGGTAAAAAGTCATAATTCGGTCATACTTTACTATAGTAAAAAAGTCATACTTCAATAAAGATGCATGACAAAACTACTTAAGTATATTAACAAATTCTATTTTCTTTATTGTCCATCGCTGACAAATAACTGCCAACACACACACCATTTTTGTTAACCAATAAACTACAAACTATATATTAAAAATAAAACCTTAGATTCACTTGCTCTTACAATATGGATCACGTGGTATCAAACAAAACAGCCATCTTCTTCTCCAAATCACCCCCTCATTAGTGTCTTGGTGTTAACGTAAAGAAATTGAGATCACAACACCACGACCTTTGATGCAGCAACCATGTTTTGCAAATAAAAACTAAAGCACACACGTGGTTAAGTTCTTATCAGTATGATATCAGTACGCTACAGATACACGGCTCTCAAAAAAGATTTTAAACAAATAGTTTCTGGTGTGTTCTAATATCACCACCGGGTGTGCACTACAGCTCTAAAAAAACTGAGAAACCACTGCAGATGTTAAAAATCAACATGTCTAATTGTTACTTGCAATTCCACTGCAAATTAGGATAAATTCCAACACAGATGCACCTCGTTCTACTTAATGAGGTAATGAGTCGATGGTCACCTGAACCTTAATTAATGACGAAAAGGACAAGACAAAAGATGGAAATAATTCATTTCTAAACTTTCCTTAGTGTTAAAACATCAGTACGGTTATATTAAAAAATGTTTTTGTGTTATTGTTATTAATCAAGGTGTGAAAACACTATCATTTGTCATTTACAGCTAATAAATGATCTTGTCATTGCTGCAAATAAACGGTTCTACTTGGAATTTTTAGATTAAAACAAATGTATTTTTATATATGTATATTTTTAGGGGTTTTTTTTCCTCCAGAGCTGTTATTTGACATACCGTAAAGTCCAGTATGAGTTTTGGAATTCAGCCAATCCTTTTACAGCTTTATTTTATCATAGACAAAGATAATCAAGTCTATAAATATATAATGGGTCACACACTTGAATTCTAGTCTACATTATTAAGGTTTATAAGTAGGGATCATGTGCTCCGATCATGTTTTGTGCTGCCAATACCGATCCCCCATGAGTGCCAATCACTACCGATCACGGCTACCGATCACATTGACTGGCTGTAATTTTGTGCTCCTGGCTACACGATCTGGGAAAAAGTACCAATAAAATTAGACAAAAATCTTAGACCTTAGACAAAAACATGTTTTTGCTGACTTTGTGGGCTGCTGACTGCTACTACTCCGGGTGCCTTCTTTTTATGCTCTGCAGCGAGCATTAAACTCCTTAAACTAAACGTACTCCACCTAGTGTTTTTTTAATGACATATTAAATTAGTTGTGTTGATGCATTTTAATGTGCTTCCCCCGCGAGGCTTTTCCGTTGCGTGTGTTGCAGAATGCATATTTTTCATCATTCTTTACATCAGTCTCACGGACCGTGTAAAAGTTCCAAATGTCAGACGTGTCTGTCCATGATTTGGTGTAAAAGAAAGGGGGCGGGGACACGACACTGCACACAGGTCCTCGACGGGCTGCAAAGTACAGGTGATCGGTTTTTGTGATCGGCATCACAACGTGAGATGCATTGGTGAGAGGATGTGAGAGGCACCCATGCTTTGTCATGGAAATCAGACCATAATGATCAGCGATCGATCAAACACCACTATTTATAAGCAGTTAGCTAGACGGGATTGCAAAAAAAAAAAGGCAGTATTTGTCCCCAAACTGGAAATTCATTTTTAAATTGATTGTGCCGTTTTTAAGAGAGAGATTTTCCTAGTTCAAGTCGGAAATTACTAGTTCAATTTTACAACATCCTAGGTTATGGTTTACGTGTACTTTTAAGAAGCTCTATAAATCCTGCATGTGAAGAGTAAATAGTAATTAATGCAGGTTTCTCTCTGCTCAGCCTGAATATGGAGAGGCAGCTGGGCTCTCTGATTCTGGCTACAGATATCAGCTGCCAAAATGAATACCTGTCCAGGTTTAGGACGCACCTGGACCAGGAGGATCTGTGTCTGGGGAATGCCTCTCACCGCCACTTCATCCTGCAGGTGAGTCGCAGACTTGGAAACAAAACTGCTATGTCTGAAACGTGCAAACATAAATTAAACAGATGTGAAACTGTGGATGTCAAATGGAGACTTCCATTGTACCCCAGTGTTCCTGTTCTGCAGTTCACTTAGTCTTTAACTGTCTTCTGTGCTCCGGGTAGATGGCCCTGAAGTGTGCTGATATCTGTAACCCGTGTAGACCGTGGGAGCTCAGCAAGCAGTGGAGCGAAAAAGTGACTGAAGAATTCTTCCACCAAGGTACCGCACACTCACTAAAGCTGTATTTCATTAAAAGTTAATTGAAACCCCTTTAGCGATTAAAAAGGCAGCTTTGTTTTTCGCACCTTACGCTGTTTAGGAGACATCGAGAAGAAGCACAAACTTGAAGTGAGTCCACTGTGTGACAGTGAGGCCAACTCCATAGCTGATGTTCAGATTGGTAAGTTGAGCACAATGATCTTAGTATGTAGATAGATAGATAGAAGTAGTTAATTTATCCCCACAGGAGACATTTCTTAGTTGCAGCAGCAGTAATAAGCCAAAAAAAAAAACGACTTTCTCTCTAATGTACATATTTAATGTGAACTACTGTAGCTACTATAATGTGCTATCAGGGCATAATTTCTATCACACGCTTCACATCCATAAACTTGGGTAAAGGTTACAAGGGTTTTTCGTTTTCTCAAACTTTTCTGGCGTTTAATTGTAGACTAAAAATCAAAGGAAGATGAGCATCATGACTCTCTCCATACTGACACCCAGGTGGTGGAATGAACTTCCACTGGATGTCCGAACGGACCCTCTTTGTGACTTCAATCAGTGTTTAAAGTATTTTAGGCTCGTATTTTAATTCGGCACTTAAGCAAAGCCTGAGCTTGCGCTCACACATTCAGGACTACATTTGTGTCTGTACTTTATGACCGTTTGTTGTTTTGACCCATATCGACTCGCGAGTTCATAGGCGATAGGCTGTTTGCACTAGCATGAGGTAATGTCTGCTGAGAAGAATACAGAGCACTTCTGTCAGTTCTGCTTTAAAAGTGAGACTCGACAGAACGGCGCAAGGTTTAAAGGTCCTTCTGCTGCGCTTACCCAAAACAAACTACAGACTGTCTAGCTGAGCTCATGTCAGGCCAAGGAGAAAGTGTATCATAGGAATGCGCTCGTGTCCTCTTGACTAAAATGGTCTAATACACTGGCATGATCGTTCCAGCAGGAGTGTTTCATACGGTTTGAGAGTCATTGTAATAATTGTGAAGGACAAGCTTATCGTTTGACATGTTTTCTATGACTGTACGCAAAGGCATCTTATCAAGAAGGATAAGCTAATCAACTTGGGTGTCACTTAGAGCGATAGAGAAACAATTATAACTGGGTTAGCCAGAAAAAAAGATGCAAGTACGTGTTATATAGAAAATTAGCATACATATAATGCTGCCACATAGCTGTAAGTGACATGTATCCCCTCGTTTTTGTGCGCAGTGCAATATTTATAAAACTGGCAACACGTTGGAAACCCAAATCCATGCGATTCAAAAATACAATGACCTCGTTAGTATTTCTTGCGTGAAATCAGTTTACCAGGTTTTAAAAGTGCTTTCTCCATTGACACGTCAAACCTATTATTTAAAAAAGAGGTCAAACTGGATCTAGCCAGCATAGAAAAAGAAGCAGAAAGCCTAGACACGCGTAAGAATGAGTAGACCAGGGACTGTTGTTTGAGAAACAAACATTTTACAGGTTCTGAGTTTCTGCTTCCTTAAAGAACAGGCAAAATAACCCACACAAAAACAGCTGAGGATTGGAAAGGAGTGGGAACCCGTTGATCTCTTCCTTCACCACAGGAATCGAAAAATCTTAAGACCAGTACAATGGCCTCGCCAGTGACAGTGAACAGTGACAGAAGGTGTGGGTTGAAATATCACCTGAATCTCTTCCGAGACTCAGCTAGAATGCCAAACAGTCGTCAGTCGTCAAGTTGTAATTGGTACAAATGGTCATTTCTATCAGTTTGATGAAAACGGTTCAGCTCTTTCAAAAAACGAAGTGGCGTTTTTTAAACATTTATAAAGGCTGGCTGACTGGAATAATTGTGATCAGCTGGTGTATTTCTGATTTTGGTTCAAATCCCACCTCTGCCCAGCTGCTACTGTTGGGTCCTTGAGCAAGGGCCTTAATGCTCAGTTTCTTATATTGTATGCATGTGGAACTTTGCCGCTCCGGGTTAGAGCATCTGCTCTGTGATTGGGGGAAAAAAAAAAAAAAAGTCTGTCTCTTTCTAACCTTCCAGGTTTCATGACTTATGTGGTAGAGCCTCTGTTTGCTGAGTGGGCTCGTTTCTCTGACACGCGCCTCTCTCAGACCATGCTGGGCCATCTGTGTCTGAACAAAGCCAGCTGGAAAGCCATGCAACCTGAGGAGGCAGAGTGCGAGCAGGAGAGCGGCTCCAGAGCCTTACCTCAGGGAAGCGACGAGTCCTGACACTGCCTCGCCTACGCCCTCCCGGTCATCTACTTTCCGTCACGTCTGAGTTACTCACCTCCCATCTCTTAATCAACCACTGAGTTATTTAATTTATTTAATTTGAAACCCCTTTCTTTTTCCCTTTGACATAGAGCAATACATGGATACCTCATTCAGCTACTGCTGCGATATTTTTCTTTTGTTTTATTTTTTTTTTAATGTCATGGTCTTATTTATTAGTTTCTTCTTCTTCTTTTCCTTTTTCGCCGGGGGGAGCGTTGCTAACCGAACGCCATTTTGCTACAGACTGGAAAACTGAACCCGAAGGACCCCTTTCCGGGGTCTAAAGTGCCATTTTCATGCCTTTTGGATCACCAACACCAAGAGTATTCATCCATGCGAGAGTTTGTTTTTTAAACCACAAGTGCGCCACGCCGTGTGTGTCGGTGCGTTTTGCAAATGAATCTTCCTTCTTGTGTACAACAACTGAAAGAAAAAAAGACAAATGTGAAGAGCCCAGTCCTTTTGCTGCCTCTACAAAGACTGTTTACAGATTGTCTTTTTTTTTGTTGTTAATGTTATAAATGAATCATGTTGGTTCTGTGATTTTTCTGGGGGTTTTTTTGTTTGTTTGTTTGTTTTTTTTTTGCCTTTAAGCACAGATGTGAAGAACCACTTTTACATATTTTGAAATGTTGTCCTACTGCTGATGTACTGAACAAAAGAAAAAACAACCACAGGACTGCACTTGAGTCAGTATGAAACGCCGGATGCCATACAAGCGCCGTTTTTGTGCTCTGTTGTGAATTTCGCCCCGCACTCCAGAATTTGGTGCCAGTCAAGATGGACATGCTTCTGCTTTGGAACGTCCAGAGACCCTCTCCCAACGTCCCTTTCCACACTTTATCCCATTTATTTCAGGACTCTCCATGTCCTTTGTTCATGTCAACACTCGCTCTTTCTTGTACACACTGTAGATAGATCCTCCCTGTTTTACATACGACCCAACCTTTCCCCCCTCATACACTCCTGACCTCCCTGCCTCCTTCAAACCCTTCCTGTTCCTCCATGTTGCCCATTTTAACGAGCATCTTGTAGGCCATGTGGACCCTTTGTACTCAAACACCCGCTCAGATTCTCTGCAACCTCCTTAAAAGCAGTCGGCCCCTGCTCACCCTCTCACTCGGGTGAACCTTCCCGTTCCTCGTTCACTCCGCTCCCCTCTCACCCTGGACAAACGGGACATGTAGCCGACTGGAAACTCCACAGATCTCGCTCAGGGTCTTGCGCAGCTGCTCATGTATGAGCTGGAAGAAAAGAGGATGCGAAGGTGCCTTCGTAGGTAGCTGTCCCCCTCCCTGCCATCTCGTACTGACAAGACCGCAAACGCCCTCTCTGAATGTCTCCATCACAGTCAAGCCCTCTCCATTCAGAAGATTGCTAAAATGATGCCTTAAAACTATGCACAAAGCTAAGTGACCAAACCAGCTTGTATTTTCACAGAGTGCATCACGTCCATCCGAATTCTCGTCCAGACCTTTGCCTTTCTGTCATCAGAATTTTCTTTTAATATATGGAGGATGAATTGATTTAAGTAATTAGATTTTTTAGACATTGAACATTCCATTGTTTCGTTTTGTGTATTGAACTTTTTTGTTTAGGTTTTTTTTTTTTTTTAATCCTGTACATATGGTGCAGTTGTGCTTTTGTTCTTCTCTTTCAAGTTCGAAAGAGAGCAGGTGCTTTTTCTTATTTTAGCAGACTTGTATTTTTGTTGTAAGTGCTGTAAGACTGTTGATTCAAAACTGTTTACAATTTGTTGTAACAGCCATTTTGGGGAGAAGACTTCAGTGTCAAGCCATTTTGTAAAGGCTTTGTCGTACAGACCTTTTGATACATGCTCGTTGCAGTTGCATTTTTGATGAATAAAAATGGTTGACATGAGTTGTCACACAGTATTGAATGACAATTCCGTCCTGTTGAGTTTTCTTTTGGTTGTTGCCCCTTACTGGGCATTCTTTGTTAAAGTTTAAACGCAGGTTACTTGAGTTTTCTAAAACCATTTACATTGCAAACCGGTTTACTGCATAAATGTTTTGAAAGGACTCGGAACTAGATCCGGGCTCTGAATGGACATGCATTGCATTAGTATTCATAAGTAAACCTCAATGACCACAATTCTTGTCTGTGATGAATGCTCTATGGGCCTTTTAGATAAGAAAAAAGGCACAACACATGGAGTGAGCTTGCAACATGAAGGTTTAGGGCCGTTTTTATATGGCCCGGCGTTGGACTGGGATCCGAGTCCAATCCCCAGTGGATTTTCAGGGAGCCTCAAGACTAGATGCGTGGTAAAATAGTGACTTCTTACAAAGTCTTTAGTGTGAACACGCTTCTACACACTAAATTGCAATTTCATTACGTTTACCTGTTATATAAGTGCAATTTGTAGATCTTTTACACACTGCTCCTAGTCTGGCATTACCCAGTTTATCAGCTCCCCTTCCCATATGGCAAATGGAAAGGTATGAAAACGGACATTGAGTTCTTAAATGACAGGGCAATTACATTTTACAATATTACTTAATCATAAACTATGCTGTTGTTACACTTACAAACTTATTAAAACGTAGATGTGTAACTATATTGTCTTCTATTTTGTGTCTAATAGGATTAAGAACAATGAATGACAGGGCTACAATAACTTAAAAGAATAATGGGAAACTTACATCAAGCTCTGAATACGTGAAATAAACTTGCGTACTAATAATATACGTGGAAACATCGATAGACACCAGGCCTTTTGTGTATTATTAAATGTCTCCCTCTATAGGCGCATCATAGTAGTGCAGATAAAGCTTGAAATTGAACAACAACTGAAAGCTTTTATTTTCCAAATTTTAATGAGATCATTGTTTCAGCTAGCAGGGATTTCTAAACACATATGGACTCAAACAGTGCTGATTTTACAATGCTCACTCCCAATGCACACTTTGGGTTTAAAAACAGATTTAATTTTGAGTACCTTCAACATCTACAGTGCAGTAAAACAGCACAAGTATCGTTAAATTGTTTTTAAAGTGCTTCGGTGTAGTGACTCTGTGTCTGTAGTTACTGTTCATGCCAAGCATTTAACTATAGTGTTATAAAGCACTAAATTACTAAACTGTACCAAGTGTATTCTGATCATCTGTTACAGTGGAGCTTGGAAGTTCTTAAATTATACTGCTCACAAAAATTAGGGGACACCCCACAATGAAATGCTCCCTAATGAAATATCCCTATCTATTTTTGTAAGCAGTGTGCAACTAAAAAATAGACATTCATATATAAAGGAAAATGAACAAAATGTATGCGAACGTCTGCAGTTCTTTTGAAACAAATAATTCAGTCATTTTCAATGAATGGTATAACAATCAGGCCTTGCTGAATTTAAAGAACAGGGATTTTTTTTAAAGAGATCTTTATAACACATTTAACTTTTGATAATTTCTCCAACAAATGAATGACCACACACACTATACATTTAGGACTTGGGTGAAAACTTGTGTTGTTTTATGTCATATATATGCAGAAATAAATCAAACTGCAAAGGGTTCAAAAACCTTTGCGCACGTGTACATATATTTAAATTCTGTCACGTACTAAATTGAGCTCCATGAATGTTTGACCAAGGTCAGACAATATTATAACTGAGAAAACCCAGTTATGTCACTTTTGGCAATTCTATATCAAATCTACAATATGTGTAAAACATTTCTATAGTACATAGTTTTTCAATAGTAGGACAAATGTCTGTATAATATAAATACATTTCCCGTAGTATACAGTCAACTGAACATTAACTGTCGACTATAAAAGTGTAAAATGTTCTAGCTCTACTAAGCTCTAATACCAATCATCTCAAAGACGTCTCAGAATTACCAGGGATGGTGATGAGAAAAAAAGAATGAAATATCCTGAACTGTAACATGTGAATCTATTTTTCATTCATTCTTATTATTCATATCACAGCATGTTACAAGACTAAATTATTAACATCTAAAACTAAATACGTTACTCACAAACATTTGGGGACATTTCAATATGGCATATTTCACTTTGAAATATCCCCTAATTTTTGTGAGCAGTGTATAAACAAACCAGCCAAACATTATAAATTAACAGTAATATAAGGTAACAAATGGCTCTGAATTCCAGAAAGCCAGAAATCTTGTGCACTCATGCCACGTGATCACCTCTACTGAAGCAGTTTTGTACAACAATAACACTGAACTAAAACAGGCTCTATAGCACTATAGCTATTTTTAAAAAAAACCTTAAAAACTGCAAAGTACCCACCAATATATTCCTGCGAGTGTTCGTTACAGAAGTAGTACTGATGAGCCACAAACATGGAACGCAGAGGTGATTAAGATTAATATTACCAATGGACCTTGCTGTCACCGTAGCAGCACAAACTAATACCAGTTCCCTTTGCTTTGTCAGAATAAGGCGTAAATTACCAAGACTCGCTACCTGAGGTATCACTTTCAAACTAAGCATGCTAACTTGTAGTGCTTGCCTGGAGTCTAATCCCTTATCACCGAGTATCAGTGTGATATAGCCTAGTGTATTATATACCATAATATTATAAATGTAGCCAGCTTATAAATATTCCAATCAGATATTAAGACTTAATTAAGACAAATTTTTGACATGCTTAAAAAACCTAAAAGTCAAAAACAGTGTTCTTGGTTTATAGCACACTTACACAAAAGTCAGACTTAGGGAGTTTTTAACAAGTAAACAAAAATTATAGACTGCCACAGAGATGACTTGGGTAGTTATTTCAAGATCTGCCTTGATTTAATGCTTTCCAGCTTCATAAATATGCCCTTTCTTATTATATTTTACCTTTTAAACTTAATGTTGTATAGTTTTGGCGAGGAACCAAAACCACCTCCATTTTACTACATTCATTATCCATTTTATCCACTCCACTTCTCCAGATACAGACCATAATCCATCTGTTTTCTACATACACTGCTCACCAATATTTAATGAAATATCCCTTCATTTATGTGAACAGTGTACATTGTCAGCACCTTTTCACCCTATTTTTCAATACTCATGAAGCACAGAACCACCACACAGCAGGCCTTATCTGGGCTTCCTGTGACCTTTTATGAAGGATTTGAGGACGACTAACAAAACTGTGCAGCCACAAATAAGGTTCTGTCTCTTGCTTCACATCCATGAAGTGGACCAACAAAGTGCAGGTATTTAACAGCATGGAAAGTGAGTGGTCACGGGAATTCCGATCCACTCGTAGCTTCGCAACACGCTGACATGTCACCATGACTTGTTACTTGTCCACCTTCCCAAATAACACCTGTTCTGTTAATGTGATCGTTGAAGAACAGGATGGAAAGCCAAAAATGGACTACAGACTGTCACAACTACAAAGTGCGTCCGGATGGTCAGAGGAACTGATTAAACGGACGATGAGTGTAGAAACGAGTGTGACGTAGTTTTAATGTTAATTGCTGATTGGTGTGTTTTTCTGTATGAACGATAGCCGAAGGTCTAAATCAACTGAGATAGAGTGATTACTATATCCATTACCTCAACGTCTACTCTTGCTATGATGCACATTTAGATTTAAAGCATAAAACATTGCATAAATGTAAAAACATACAAACACAAACAAGTCAATGCAATACCCTTCATCTGAAAAGTGCAACTCTCCCTCACTAGAGATAAGCAATGCTCCTACTGCCTGAAAAACAAACAGACTGACCGCTTAGTGTTCTTGCAGCTTCTAGCTTGTTCCTATGTACACACACACACACACACGACAGTTAGAGCTGAGAAGATACGGTAGGCTGGTGAGCCGTCATTCAGCAGCTTACACGTCCACCATCAGAAGTGCGTTCTCTTTCCAGTTGATTTTAACATGTGCTGTCCAAACTGCAGAGCAAAATAAAGAGGATTGTTTGAATATTAAAGTACACACATTCTTTGTCAGAATGTGTCTAGGCATTATTGCCCAAGGCACAATGACCTTCCCCCCTTTGCCCTTCATTAATGTGTTATTGTACACATAACCCATGTGTTAACATTAGTGAGTAGTCTTAACAAATGAGCATTTATTCCCATTACATTATGCCAAGTGGAGTCCTGAAAGTGGCTATGCAGAAGCCAAGAAAGTGCTGCTCTCTCTAATGCGTCGATACGGCAGACTCTGTGCTCCGGCACGCTGATTTACGTAGAGGATGTTCTGTTTTGATGCTGTTCTTAGTTTAATGACAATAATTTTAAGTCTCAAGGGAGTACTTTGCACACGATCGGCATGTGGACAACGCAAATAAAATTTTGCAGCGTGGTATTGTGCGTTATCCTGCCGAAAAAGGTCACTGCCATCAGAGGGTGTACGTGGCGATGAAACACTGAGGTAGGTGGTACATATCAAAGTAATATTCATCCACGGATTCCTTGATCCTAATGTCAGTTACTGGTTTCGACTGTCAGTGATTTTAATGCGGTTAATTGCAGCACTGTGATTGTTTCTGTAACAGTTCTATGTGTGGACTGTATTTCAGAAGCTTATGAATGTCTTATGAGTTCATTCGTTCATTCGTTCATCATCTTCCGCTTAATCCACACGGGGTCGCAGGCCAGCCCGTGACCACTCGGCAACTTTGGGTGCAAGGGCAGGAACAACCCTAGACGGGGCACCAATCCATCGTAGGGCACACACACACAGCCAATTAACCTAACACGCATGTCTTTGGACTGTGGGAGGAAACCAGAGTACCAGGAGTATACCCATGCAGACACAAAAGGACCAGGCCGCTCCACTCTGGGACTGAACCCGGGACATTCCTGCTGTGAGGCAGCGGTTCTAACCCACCGAATGAGTTAATGACATGGAATGAAGACTTACCGCAGGTGCTTCTGAAGGTGCTTTGGATTCTCGAGGAGGCAGACTGAAGTTGCTCTCAGATTCACTGTTGTTGCGGTAACGATGGGCAAACTTTCGCTTCAGAGCCTCGGCGATGAGAGCAGCGGGATCTGCAGGTTCACTAACCTTCGACTTAATTTGATCTTCTCCAAGACGGCTGTAAGAGATTTAGAAACACAACAATATTTTTCTGTACACCATTACACAAGAAGATTCAGCTAAAGCAATAAGGAAAAGTAAAGTCAAAGCCTGTTATCTGAACGCATTTGCTCCTTAAAATGGTTCGGATAAACAATACTCAAATAACTCAATATCAATTATCTCCAATATGTATTTTAAACCCCACAAAGGTTCTAATGAGGTCAGTGTAATAAAGTGATACACGGGACTTTCTGACTGGTCCTCCTGACTGCACAGCAGGGTGTCACTTTCTAATGAGCAAAGTATTGCTCAGTGCATGCGCACATTGCATATGGTCTTACAGCTTCCTTTTAGCACTAAGCTAAACAAAGTCACACATGCTTTCTGGTCAAGATACACTGCTCACCAAAATGTAATGAAATATCCCTTAATTTATGTGAACAGTGTACATTGTCAGCACCTTTTCACCCTATTTTTCAATACTCATGAAGCACAGAACCACCACACAGCAGGCCTTATCTGGGCTTCCTGTGACCTTTTATGAAGGATTTGAGGACGACTAACAAAACTGTGCAGCCACAAATAAGGTTCTGTCTCTTGCTTCACATCCATGAAGTGGACCAACAAAGTGCAGGTATTTAACAGCATGGAAAGTGAGTGGTCACGGGAATTCCGATCCACTCGTAGCTTCGCAACACGCTGACATGTCACCATGACTTGTTACTTGTCCACCTTCCCAAATAACACCTGTTCTGTTAATGTGATCGTTGAAGAACAGGATGGAAAGCCAAAAATGGACTACAGACTGTCACAACTACAAAGTGCGTCCGGATGGTCAGAGGAACTGATTAAACGGACGATGAGTGTAGAAACGAGTGTGACGTAGTTTTAATGTTAATTGCTGATTGGTGTGTTTTTCTGTATGAACGATAGCCGAAGGTCTAAATCAACTGAGATAGAGTGATTACTATATCCATTACCTCAACGTCTACTCTTGTTCTACCCACTAAGCTAAACAAAGTCACACATGCTTTCTGGTCAAGATGAGTATCACAAACAGAATGAATACAGAGCCCTACCCAGCGCACCAATTAGGTTATACTCAAAAAGTATTATTACAGTCACATGCAAATGTAAATGGCCAAGTCTGAGGGAGGATAGGCTTGTCGGGGGGACTGCCCCCTGGCAATACAGCGCCCGGCCGCGTGATGGACTGGCATCTTGTCCAGTGCATGCTGTCTGCTGGCATGCTATGTTTCACTACAGCTCAGTGAACTCAGAAACTAGGCCAAACTAAAACTGGATCAAATAAAAATAAGTATGTAAATTATTTGTTGTTTTTTTTAAGTTAAAGTCAGAGTGGAATCAACAGGTTCAGTATGTTTAATAGACAACATCTGTACTCACTTCTTAACAGAGCGCAGTTTCACTTTGCTCATGTCTTTCAGCACATCTAACATGTTGGGCACCTCTGGCTGTTTAGGGCCCGGTTCAACTGCTGTATGCTGATCAACCTTTATCTTCCGTCGCTCCTTAATGAGGTCAATGGCAGATACAGTCCTCTGAAGACCTGGACCTGGAGGAGGAGGAGGAGGCGGTGGTGGAGGAGGAGGTGGAGGTGAAAGTAGAGGAGGTGCTGTTGGTGGTGGAGGCCCACCTGGAGCTGATGCTGTAAAAATGTGCAAGTACGTGCGTTATTCAACATTTAAAAGACCAAAACAAACTACATGAGGTTAATAAGATATTCATACAAGAATCAACAGAAGGATATCGTCAATATTTTGTACTTTTTTTTTTTTTTTTACCTGCAGTTTGTGCATTCAGCTCCTGGGCCTGGACGATTTGGGCAATCTGGGCTCGGAGTTTGGCCAGCTCCGTCTCCAGAGCACTGATCTTCTGAATGGCCTGTTCATTGACGACTGCCTGGCTGTGTGAGGCAGGCAAGGCCTGGTGCAGGCTGGGTAAAGAATTTTGACGTCCAAGGGGTGGGCACTGCTGAGTGCGAAAGGCCAGCCCTACACCTCCATGCCATCTGAAGAAACAATGAAAAGAACAAGAATTGTGGTTATTAGAATGGTTTGCCTTGAAATGTTGCCTAAAATTGCTGTTAAAAAAGAAAAAAAAAACAAAAAACAATGTTTCAGTGTTTGAAGGTGAAATTCACAATTCCACTTTGCAGTTTATTAATAGTGGAGGGAGAATTTAATTGGAATGAGAATTAGAAATAGTAACTATAGTGCACCTGAAGTTTGTTCAGTGTTTACAAGGGGTCAGACAAGAAAACAGCTTTTATTCTGTTAGGTGTTACATTTCAGGTTAGGCTACAGTCACCCTAGATGGATTTTACATTTACATTTACAGCATTTAGCAGACGCCCTTATCCAGAGTGACTTACAACTCATACAGTCTTACAATGGTGGGTTAAAGGTCCTGCTTAAGGATTGGACTGTGGAAGCTTGTCAGAGGTGGGATTTGAACCCTGGACCATCAGGTTTGGAATGGAAGCAATATGACAGCCCTGAGGTCGTAGGAAAGTAATTATCTGCGGTCATCTGGAAAATGACTATGGAAATATTGTAGATTTTACACTTTAAATTAAAACTGTCAACATGTTAATAACATGTCAATCCCAATAATAAAATGAATCTAATTTCCCCAGTTCTCCCAAAGAATCTCTCATTTACTATTTCCTCATCTCTACATTTTACACAGAGCATCAATAGCCTATAGGGAACAATCGCTAAAGGCTGTAAACATATTCAGACCTTATTTTCTAATTTCTGTGCCACAGTACACTCCATCACATGAACACATTTTGACTTTATGGTGTCATATACATCACTGTATTTATAGGTTTAAACACAGACTTACCTACGTCTACCACATGCATCACTCTCTTCTTGTTCAATCCACCCAACATCAGCTAATGACGCTACAAGCCCACTGTGGGCTCCCAAACCACCAGGAACTCCTGCTCCAGCTCCAACAGTAAATGTCTGGAGCTACACATCCAAAAAAAGGTCATTTCAAGAATAAAAATCATGACACTGCACAAAGAGAATGAAATCATAACACTGCACAACCAACAACAAAAAAAACCAACAGCAAATTTAGGTTAGCAAAGCAAAAAAAAGCCTATATCAAGATTAAGTGCAAAGCTCTACAGCCTTCCTTGTTGAGGTCAAGATCATCCAGCTGATGTTGAAACTCTTAACAATACAGTATATGAGGGCTATAAAATAGTTTCCGTTGAAAACTAAGGTTGAATTTTCCTATTAGCCTCGTACTTTGTGTCACACTTGTCACACAAATATTGGCTGATAAACGACAAGGGAAAATTATTCTGGAACATCAATTGTGCACTGCTGGTAAATAAGCGTTAAAACGAACTCTTTATAAATTATACGGCACTTGCTGGGCGCAAAAACAATTCACTAGCACACAGACGGAACCTACTTTCCGTCTCAGTTAGAGAAGAATTCTCCAGGTCCTAAACAGTGATTCTTGCAGGTCACTTTAATGACCTGGCATCTTAATTAATTAATCCAAAACAATTCATTTCCAGCTAAGCCCCATTAACCTAACCAGCATGTGCATGGTTAAAAGAGCAAAAGAAAAAACTCTGTTGTAGTTTAGCTAGTTTTAGCTGAAATGTTAGGCACCTGGCACTGCCAAGGGCTGGAACTGAGACGGTCATGTTAATCATTTTGGGGTGGAGGAGGGAAAGAATGTCATGGAAAAGTTAGGAAAAGAATGATAGAGCTTAGCTTAAAAAAAACCTTCCAGGCAAGACAAGTAGACCTCAAAGAGCTTCTGGTTCCATTTTAGAGTGTAGTCACTTTTTACCACCCAACAGATCTTGTGCAATAGGTCTTTTACAGAAACTCACCTGGAAGGAATTTAAGTATGTCATGTCATGTTAGGAATTTGAAAAGGTTTTACAATAGTTTGGGGCTGCTGATTTTAAATAATATGCAGCTGAATTGGAAATTCCATCTTTGAATTCTTCTAAAAATCCTGTAGGCAAATAAAAATGTTCCACGCTTCAATGAATCCAGCAAACTGTTTCAGACAAGAAAGCAGCAAACTAACCTAAAGCAGTCATGCTGCATTCCTTACAGAGGGGACAGCTGGAAATAGAGGAAAACAGAGGAGAGAAACAGTGAGAAAACAAGGTGAAAGGATTATGTCTTTTCTGGTTAAATAACTGTTATAGTTACAGAGTTTGTGCCAAGTCCCACAACCTCATGATTCATTCGATTCTGGTTTGCACAGACGGGACATCATTACAGAAAAGAGACCAGGGTGAAGGAACTCCTTGTATTATATAGAACTGTACTGCTCACAAAAATTACTTTGCTACTAGTTAGTAGTGCTCATTTTTTTTGTGAGCAGTACATTTCTGTACTTATCCCTGACCACCTGCACTGCTCTAAATCGATTTCAATATTTCATTTTTAAGAGTTTACAGTACAACTGTAAAGTCTGTCTCTACTAGGTCTGTCCCTAGTTCCACTGTCCATGTTCCTGTACGACTGGTTTCAATACAAATGGGCACATGGATTAAAAAAAATCAGCCTGATTCTATAATTACATGACGGTATGAATAGCCGTAACTAGAGATAAGAGATAAGAGTAGAGTTCAAATTGGCTATACAATTTATACACGTTCCTAGATTATTTGTGGAGCATTTCATTTGTTTACATGCCACAGCCACAAGAAAGGATGATGGAGGAGGACATTTTCGAAGTCAAAGGCCGTATTGTGTGGCTGACCCTGGGCTGCTTGGTAACAAGGTGGGACAAGCAAAGAGAAGAATTTCATCCATCCATGTAATAAAATATCTAGCAGATGGAAGGACTTTTTAAAATACCTCAACATAAACTGGTTTAACACTAAATAAAAATAACCAACACACGTCGAACACTTCAGCCAACATGTTATTTGCATTTGAAGTTTACAAAGTACTAAATGAGTGTTTATGGAAGATTTTATTTATTTATCTGGGTTTTAACACCATATATAACGCGTGTTATTCAACGGCAGAGAAGGTTGTTGTATTACTGTCCGTATATTTTCTCATGTCTTTCCATTTCATTTTATATTTTCATTTTTATGGCTGCGAGGTAAGTTAGTACTGTTCTTGTGTTTTGGGAGATTTTAAAAGATCATATTTCACAATCCCTAACTGAAAAAAAAATGACAGAGGTGACCTGATTAACACATGCACCTTGTTTAGAGGGTAAACACACACAGTAAAGGCAAACTGAATGTCCGGGAACAATGAGACATATTGTACAATACCTGAAAATGGATGCGAGGGCAGGGTGAGAGAGGGAGGTTTGAGCCAATCCTTCTAACGAGACTACGGGTTGATCCATAAGGCCTTGCTGATCCAAAAGCCTGTATGTCAGGAGATTTGATTGCAATAGCATATAGGTCAGACATTGTTGGAAATTACACTCAGCTAAATATACTGTACAAATAATAAAGGAATGAAACAGCAAATACAACTGTATGATCAATATACACTGATGAGTCAAAACATAATGACCATTCACAGAGAAAGAGAATTAGGTTGCCAATTGTATATGTCAAGCTCAGTGGGTAGCCCCGCTGCCTCACAGCAAGAAGTTCTCCCCGTGACTGTGTGGGCTTACTCCGGTTTCTTCCCACAGTCCAAAAACATGCGGGTTAGGTTAATTGGTGTCTCTGAAGTGGCCCTTAGTGCATGATTGTGTGCGTGACTGTTTGTGTGCCCCATTCTAGGGTTATTCCTACCAGGTGGGTACTGGCTGGCCCACAACCCAATGTGGATTAAGCAGAAGATAATGGATGGATGGACAGATTTATAGCCTATATGCTTATCATATATGGATATGGATATAGATATGTTGGATGCTGGGGACATATCCGTGTGTGAAAACCTGAGGGAACAAAAATCTAATTGTTACAACCAAGCAACTAAATCAGAGCATCTCTGAAACAGCATACTAAACTCTGTCCACCATTAAAAGTGTCAACAATGGACATCTAGGGACATTCAACGTGTTGCCCTGGGCTCCAAACTGAACAACAGTGGGATGTACTGGACTATATATCCATATGCTGGACCTGCTGCTGACTTCCTAGTGTCAGTATAAGTTCAGAGATCTTGCCGAGTAAATGCTTCCTTGGGTCAGAAAGACATGTCAAAATAGCACGTGGTCAAATGTTTTGGCCCACCTGTGTTCGTAGCACTTACAATTAGATTACCTACCAGGTCCATTTCTATCGTTGATTCATTTTTGTTCATTCTCAGACAGAGCCAGTAAAATGCCAGACCATCATCTCAAAAATCTGTAGAAAGAGATTTGACACACATAAACATCCAACATCAATAAACAAGTACACAGATAGACAAAGGACAGGAGCCATCTTGATGATCCACTCACTATACCAAAACTGGAAACAGAAAATTGGAAAACGCTGCCTGATTTGAAGATTCATCACTTCAGCTGCAACATCTGCATGATATATTCAGAATTTGTGGAGTCTGCATGTCCTCCCCGTGTTTGCGTGGGTTTACTCCGGGTACTCCGGTTTCC
>JAUZST010072375.1:0-21624 GCA_034779995.1 Parotocinclus haroldoi
AGAGCTCAGAGACAGAATTATGGTAAGGTACAAATCTGGCCAAGGTTACAAAAACATTTCTGCAGAACTCAAGGTTCTTAAGAGAACAGTGGCCTCCATAATCCTTAAATGTAAGAAGTTTAGGACGACCAGAACTCTTCCTAGACCTGGCTGTCCAGCCAAACTGAGCAAAAAAAGAGCCTTAGTGAGAGAGGTAAAGAAGAACCCAAAGATCACTGTGGCTGAGCTCCAAAGATGCAGTAGGGAGAGGGGAGAAAGTTCCACAAAGTCACCTATCACTGTAGCCCTCCATCAGTCGGAGCTTTATAGCAGAGTGATGTTAAAGCCGACTTCTAACACACGACTTCAGGTGCTCGTTTCTGTGGAAGGAAGAACCACGCCCAGGCTGTCAGATTCACCAATGATACCAGGTCAAAGCCTCACAGCGTGACTCGACCTCTCGACAGGGAAGGCCCTGTCCAACGCAGCTCTGCCCACGTCCGTTTGTAGTGCTTGTGGCTTCTTCTGAGACTTTCGGTCTCAGTCCCCAAGTTAAGATTAGGACAACCTTGGGGCTAATCCACACATCCTGGACTAGTTTAGCCTCACTCGAGAGCCAAAACTGTTAGGGTTCCATACCGTTTGCTCCAGAGCGTTCCGTGGTTTATAACTGGTGTCTAATTTTCCGGTGTGGAATTGTTTGTCGCCAGGTCATCTCACTAACCGTTTGCTCAGTCTTCAGTTTGTGACGTGAGTTATTGTGATCGTTTACGGTTAGTTGGTAGCGTCCTGGGGCTTGTAGTGCCGAGAGATGCGTACGAGGGAAACTTCAGAGGTACCGTAGCGGATAGTTCCAGGGATTCGGATAGTTCCAGTTTCACTGCAGTCGGCTGTGCGCTATTAATGAGACGCGCCTAGGATCGACTTCCTTGTGCGGTTTATTCACGCTCGTGCTGCACGCACGTTCTGGCGCTTTCCCCCAGTTGGCGGCTCGCTCTAAATGAGACGCGTCCCGGCTTGGGTTCCGCCACCCGGCGGCGCGCTGTGAATAAGACCCGCCCTGGCTTGCCTTTCTTGCACTGCATGTGCGCACGAGCTTACGCTCGCCCTCTGGCGTTCCGGGGTTCCTCCATGTCGCTGATGTTTCTCTTCTTCGCTGAAGTCCTCCGTGGCACGCGATTTGGGAGACATTCCATTCCATTTGGCCCATGGGATGCAACATAATGGCGCGCCCTTTTTCCCTTTTTAGTTTTCATGCGTTAGAGAGCCTTTTGCTCCTCTTTTCCCCTTTTTAGTTTCTTTATATATTATTTTCCCATTATTATTATACGTCGTGGGATTCCTTTGTCCCCACATCCTTGGGTCCAACACACATAACAAAAACGATTTCTCTTCAGGACTTTGGCTCTGGACATTCGCCACTCCCTGTGCTAACCTCTCTCCTGTTTCCTCCTCAGAAACCAGCATCTCTAGGCTTTTTCTGCTGCAAAATTCCCAAGGGCCACTCTCATCTGCGAGTCATTGTGGCCCTTACATTTTATTAATGCTACCTTTCACGACAGATGGAGAGCTGCAGCCAAATGGTCTTACCTCCCGCAGTATTGTATCCTCCTCTGCTCCATTGACCGAGTTCCATGTGAGCCTCATTACACCCATAAGCTAAATAGGTATAAATATTTACCATCTGGTTCTCCCCAGATTCAGCTATCGCAGCCAGCAGTTCTGCTCATTGAGCCACCAGTTTTCGTAAGTATGATCACGCTCCACCACCACAGCAGATTCCCTGCCACCAACTCTCCCTCCTGTGTCCTGTGACAACAGCAATCCGTGAACATATTCATACCATCCTCAAACGGCTCCGTTTCCAAGTGAGACCTTACCTTCTCCTCCCTATGCACCCTGTAAGCACATTCGTGGGGCATTCCATCGCCCATGTAATCGGCCATGTTCATATTTACATTTACATTTACTGCATTTAGCAGACGCTCTTATCCAGAGCGGCTTACAATTGATACAGTCTTGCTCAAGGAGCCAACTGTGGCAGCTTGGCAGAGGTGGGATTTGAACCCTAGACCTTCTGGTCCAGTACCTTAACCGCTAGGCTACCACAGTCCCACAGTTTATCATGACCTCAATGCAATGGAAAGGGGAAAAACATTTATCCAGTTCTTGAACAACACCACATTTAATATTCCACCTCTTTTCAGTCTTGATACCCAGAGCTGTTCTACAGTGTGAACTGAAATGTCCTTAAGGATACAAAGATGAGGAACCTTTATGTGTTAATCAGGGCGCCACAATCGGGAAGAAATTCTGGAGATTGTATTTTAGGGTGCTTAGAAATCTAGAAGTCTTTCATCTCGTGAAATTATTTTTTTTTGCCTGTAATCACCAAAGAGATGAAAGACTTGCATTGTGTGCAATTAAAAACACATTGCAGAAAAAAAGGAACGTGCAAAAGATCAGGCACTTCATTATAAACTCAAAACATGACTTGTTAGTGGTTCAGTTTATTTCCTTGCAGTGGTCGTCCCACGTGTCATTTTAAATCCTTCCCGTATAGTTCTGGACTGAGGTCTGTCATTAAATGTAATGTGTTCTGTCCCAATAACAGGTCAAAGTGATTCCCTTCATTCCTGCAGCAATGTTATGAGCGCTGATGACTGATAACATTCGAACCTTTAGGCCCTGTCCTAGCAGTTTGATCTCAAGTGCGAAACAGTAACGTGGCTGTTTTTAAATGTTTGGTCGCTACTAGGTGCGGGAGCTTTTTATCATTATTCGTCCCTGCTGTGTACGAGAATCGATAGGCGCTCCGCCTGCGGCCGTCTCCCCTTGCTGAACTAATTGAAAGGCGCCGTTTGATGCGGTGTCCGGTTTTATGGAAGACGATAAAAAATGTAATTATTGAACAGGTTTACCTCTCTGGTAATGGTTCAGATATGTTCACTGGGGAAAATAAAAGAATTCGGAGCAATGCTATCAGTCATCTGTGGCCAATAATCACACTCCCACCCTGACTTCATGCATCTGGACTGGAATCTTGTTTGGATTCCTTTTTTTTTTTAATAAGACGCTGTAATTCTCCAAACATCGCTGCCAAGTTGCCAAGTTGTTTACAGTCTGCAGGAATTGTGCGTGATGAGAATGAAGAATGAAGCAAATTTTGATATTACCTAAAATAAAACGATTAACAGAAACTCAACCTAAAGAATTCAGATTGATCTGAAGATAGCCATGAGTGGAAGGGTCTCGAGCCTAACCCGGTGCAGCCAGATGTATACCCTGGAGAGAGAGCCAGTCTTTGATAGGACTTTATAAATACACACCAATTGACTTATAACAGACAGAAAAAGAATATTTTTATCATTCTAATATCCATCAATCCATCCATTATAGGACTGTGCTTGCCTAGTGGTTAAGGTACTGGACTACGGACCAAAAGCTCCCGGGATCAAATCCCACCTCTGCCACAGTTGGGTCCCTGAGCAAGGCCCTTAACCTACAATTACTTAGATTGTAAGACTGTATTAAATGTACGTCGCTCTTGATAAGGGCGTCTGCTAAACGACACAAATGTACTAAATGTTCATTATCTTCCACTTAATCCACACGAGGTCACAGACAGCCGGTGACCCACCCGGCAAACTAGACAGGGTGTCAATCCATCATAGGGTACACACACACACACACACACATACACACACTACGGGTCACTTTAGAGACACCAATTAACCTAACAGGCATGTACTGTGGGAGGAAACCGGAGTTCGCACACAGACACGGGGAGGACCTGCAGACTAAACACATTCTGCTCATAATTCTAATAAGAATTACTAATAGTGTTAATAATAATAATACCACAAGCACAAGCATTAAAACCCATCAGACTCTCTCCAGAAATTCAGCATGACCCCCAGATGAACCAGAGGAGGGGTGAAAGAGTGAGATAGGAAGGAAACGGCCTTTGAGTTAAAGCAGACAGACTAAGATTCAATCCGAAAGGGAGTGCACTGATGTCTCTTTGCCAAACATCTAATATGCCCCAAGTCTACAAAGATATAAACCTCACAAAGTTATACAAGCTCTCCATCTCAGCTCCATTTTCCAAGTTCATGGAGACCTTTTTTTTCTTTGTGTGTCTGTATAAACAAGTTCAAGTCATTCATTTTCCATGGTCTCGTCTGATTCACCTTTAAGGTTCGCTGGAAGGTAATTAACTTCTGCCTTCTTGGGCTTCTCTATGTTCCTTATATTCTCTCTCCTTGCTTTATGCTATTGACGTCAAGTTCTGAGCATCCAATAACGATTGCTGTGAAATGGCAAATTTTGCGTTTCACGCTGTTGTGCCGTCTGCATAAACCACTGACGGATCAATGCATTTTTGGCTTCCATCAAACAAAAGTATCAGGTCTGTTATACCGTCCTCTTAAGTGTTATGGCTTTCCCTCTTCTATAAATAAAAATAAATGTTCAGCCATGTCTATGACAGTTTGGGCTTTTCCACCCATGTCTTTAGCAGTAAATCTGACTTTGAATTATCGTTATCGTTGCACTTCTCTTGTGAAAATACCCATATGAATATGTGACTATACTAATATATGGTTATAATATCTAACTCTTGTACACAGGCGGATACTTTACACATAATGTATTATTTAAACAATAATATTAACTACAATATAATAAGAAAACAGGGGGGGCTCGGTGGGTAGCTGCCTCACAGTAAGAAGTTCCCGGGTTCAATCCCTGCGTCCTTTCTGTGTGGAGTCCTTCCCGTGTCTGCGTGGGTTTACTCCGGATACTCCGGTTTCCTCCCACAGTCCCACAGAATGCGTGTGTGACTGTGTGGGCCCTACTATGGATTGGCAGCCCATCTAGGGTTGTTCCTGCCCTTGCGCCCAGAGTTGCCAGGTGCGCACCGGCATGTATGAATGAATAATACGAAAACATTTAATACTGTACTGTACAATCCAGTAATTCCTATATCATTTTATCTTTTATAAAATGTGAAACACTTAACGAAAGCGAAAGGAATGGCACCATGTTGTGTTCACTCATACTAGTTTTCTGTCATTCCGATGTGAATTGGATGTATATTTATGACATATATTAAGGAATGTAGGATGCTTATTTTTTAATAATTATTTTACTTAAATCATTTGTTCTTTACTTACTAAACCCACCATTATTATTCCTTTAATGTGAAGTCTATGTGGCACAAGTGGAAAATCGAAAAAAAACAAACAAACTCAAAAACATATAAAAAAAAGAAGTTGACAGTCTTAACAAGCAAAGCACGAGTGGCTCGAGTCGTGAGCTTTTCAGCCCAGGGGGCAAGATGTTTTTTTTTAATTTCCCATGTTTCAGTGAGAATCCAGACTCAGGCTCAGATGACAATAAAGATTTTTTTTTCACTTAATTATCCAATATTTGCTGGCAATAAACGGAGGTCACAGAAAGGCGGAGGGAGGAATTGAGGGACGTAGGAGGTGTGGTATGTCACAGCCGGCTGGGCACCGAGGACCTTTTTTTCACTCATTTATTTATTTATCACGGCTCAATTGATTTTTTAAGAGCCTGCCACGGGCATCCCAAGCCGATGCTTTACAGACTACAAAGCATCTCTATGCAGGAAGATTAAACACACGGGGAGGGTGGTTACATCACTGAAGGAGGGTGGTTACAGCATTGAAGGCACACTCGAGCTCATTTTCACCTTCAATCAATTGCACCCATGCATGAGCTACTGAGAATGGAGAGCTGTTTTTTTGACAGCTACCTGTGACTGCAATTACTGCTCCCACATCAGAGCAGGCCGAGCGTCCGCTGGTCGTCGTGAATCAATGGCCAGGATGAGATTAGCCTTGTGTGCAACCTTCTGTGTGTAATCAAGCTCTCGGAGACTGACCTGGCATTCCCATTCACTCACGACCTGTTTGCTTTACTGCCACAGCCCGGGCAATTACTTTAAGTGTGTCAGACGTGTCGGTGTGCAGAACAGCAGCAAAAGTCCAGAGGGCCATGCTGTAACCAATAATCTTTATTGACTTTTTTGTCACTGCTACAGAATTTACAGAGCTTTTGTTTCATTTTTAGCAAGGCATCGATCAAAGTGTGAAGCCAGCGATACGAGGCTTCAGGAGCCCTTGTGCACAATTCACCTGCAGTGGATGTTTACAAAATAAGATTCATTGCAGACAAATAAGAGCCACACCCAGTATGAAGCCACCGCTCCACGTAACAGATGACAGCAGATATTGAGGGGTTTTGGGGAGGCCTTTTGGAGATGAGTTGAACCTGTGCTGGACATTCACCCAGACCAGGTGTCTTGAATGTAAAGGGGCTGGTGTGGTGTGGCCCAATACGTAGGATCCCAAGTCAGCCAGCAAACAAGTGGAACTATGCTCGAGCTCCTGCTTGTTCACCAGAAAAACCTGGAACTACTCAAACCCTTTGTGGATAACGATGAGCAGTGTGGGTTTCCAAAAGACCGCATTAGGATTGTAAATGGAAAGCTTCCAGTCTCCTTTGCTCCGGAGTGGCAAACCCCATTAAGTCGGCGTGGCTGTTTTGCGTTCACAGTTTGCTATGCATTTTCTGTGCCATGTAAAATCATGCGTTTCGCTCTGTGAGAATACAGGTCCTCCGCATCTTCTCCCCCATGCTCATTTATTTGTTCCATGACTGACAGCTGTGGCATGAATAATGCTTCCATGCCGTCCATTCTTGAATTTTTTTTTGGTCAAATTACTCTGACAGATGCACCATGGCTACAGCTACGGTAAAGACGATGCAGTGCCGATCTGTGACCTGGGAATGTTCGGCTAGAACAATTGGTGCAAATGAATGTAACAAATTATATGGTTACTCAAAAGCAAGCTCAGAAATGCTGCTACGCTCAGCTCGTCCAGTTCTGCTGAGCGAAACCAAGCGCCTACGTTTAGCGCTTTGAATAATTGAAGCTGCTTTCCGTGTTCTCCTTGTAAATGATTTTACAATATCTTTACAAGCTCCGGTGGACAATTAAAGCAACGTTTAAAGCAGCAATCGTTTACCCTCATTATCTCGTTTCTCTCAGGTGGACATGCTGGTGCCGACGAAAATCACAGCCGTCATTACCCAGGGGGCCAAAGACTTTGGCCACGTGCAGTTTGTGGGCTCGTACAAGATCGCTTTCAGCAACGACGGTGAGAGGTGGCACATTTATCAAGATGAAAAACAGAAGAAGGACAAGGTAAGCTTATCATATCTTCACCAGCGTGTGCAGAAGTTGGCAAACAAAAGAGTTGAACCCTTAGATCATGGTTGAAAGCTATTTGGAGGCTCTGAATCCGTCAAAGACTTCTCTTTCTCCTCTTGGAGATAAAACAGCTTTTTTTTTCTGAATGTTTGCCCAAAAAATGGCAGCCGCTGTCAAACCCAGTTCGAACTGTTTCTGCCAAACACTATTTAGATGAAAAGGCTGTACAGTTTCCACTCTCCTACCCATTTTGCCAGGTCTTCTTATCTCAATCCTCAGTGCTCATTTCCACACCATCTTTCCCTTGTCTACCTCTCTTACCTCTCTCTCTAGACCTTGACAACTCTCGGCCGGAAATTTCCTTTCTTGTTCCAGTGACAAATTCCAGCAGCCTGCCAGATTCCCAGAAATACTAAAGACTGCCATTCAGTCACATTTACTATATAACCCTGTAAATAACGATATATAAATGTATACAGCGTCAGTACACAGTAACTGAAATAGATGGTATTCATATGGGCTGCGACTATAAAGCCAGCAGACAGGAATTATTGATGAGGATAACTGATAACTTGAGCGCCAGACATTCTACAGTACAATCTTATATTTCTGGTAAATGTAATAATTCATAGGCTATTTGTCAGGCAGACTGCAGACTTTTCACTAGAAGCTTGTTTTCTTGGATGTGGGCCACGGTCTAGCATGAGTCTAACATGATTTGACACTGCTGGAAGAAGATCTGTATTGACAGTTTTGGATGGTTGGAGTTCAGTCGATGCCTTGACAAGCCCAGAATAAAAAAAAAAGTTCATATAGGAATATGAAATGTCGAATACAGCCTCTCAAACTGTCTAAAGTAAGCGGCGGGAGAGACACTTCCAGATTGATATCCATTGATTCATGCCCTTAACCTGTGTATGCAATCAGTCTATGTAGCAATATGTGTAAGGACAGGATCTCATAACAATGTGTCAATGTGAACAAGCATATAAGAAGTTAGAAATTCGTACCCAGAACAGCTTTAGGCTTTTTTTGGTTATAGAATGGTTTGTTGTGAGATTATTTTTAAGCCACAGTTTTTTTAAGGCAGTTCTTTGAGGGATGAAGGATGTGATGTACCATAGTTGTCCTCCAGACCTTTCATATAAAAAGATTCGAGCGTAGTGACAAACTCATATTAGCTGGCCGTTATGTAACCGCGCAAAGCAGTCACTGGACGTCATAATTTAAGACCTGGATAGGGATCCCCTGCTGTACTTAACAGTTGGGAGCAGACATTGCGACACAGCAATTGGCTTTCTCTAAAACCGTGGTGGTGGTGAAAATCTAACCGAACATCCAGCCTTGGGTGAAGAACGGCGATTGAAACGTACTTCCTGTTTATCCTGGACACACATTCTTGTCTGCACAAGGATTCTTTACCTTTCAGGCTAGATTAAGTGATTACCTACAAGACACTGCTCAGCTTTTCGCTATTAACTGAGCCCAGGAGAGACTTTGGAGGATCTTTTTCTTTACCTTTCACTCAAAGTCCGTTTAACCAGTTTGGGTTTAACCAAGTCGTGAGCCTTGAGAGCTTGTATCTGATGTGCTATACTGTTGAAGAGTATTAATTGATTAGAGTTAAGTGACGGAGAGCTAATTAACCTCCATAGAGACCCTGGAAGGTAGTTAATAGGACTGTATACATTGCTCACAAACATTAGGGGATATTTGAAAATTGAAATGATTTAAAGAGAAGCATTCGACTAATTTTGTCTAATTTTGTTAGACAAGATCATAAGAAAGCAAATGAAAAGTCAAAGAAAAGTTGTTTGATTATGGAAATGAGATGCAAAATCAATGATGGTGATTGAGTAGAATGTGATATATTTTTGGGGGTGAACAGGAGAGTGTCGAACTGGACGAACGTGCCCCAAAATTGACTGCTCAGCAGGGTGTACGGTCACCCAAGTGTACCAAAACACACTGACGGTGATGGGCAGGATCAGATTATCCAGCATTGCTTGTGGGAGCCTCTTCATATTCATTTTGATTTTGATTTTCGCATTTTTCTCAGCAGTGTACTATACAAAAAAATATGACATCATAAAATAATTTGTTGTATGAATCTCCCACACTACAGGTTCATGTGTGCGTTTCTGCTCTCACCAAAATAAATGCGTAAAAAGTTTTACACAATTTGTTGATTTTTAAATCCTAGCCTTGGTGTAAAGGAAATGACTCACTTGTGACTTAGAACCTCGCACAGCAAAAAACCTGGCAACCGTGGACATGTGAACTTCACGCTGGGTATTTACTAAATCTGGTTCAGTCAGCCAGTAAACAGAGGGTTTGCATCCCAAACTTTCCCACTGTATCTGTTGAGACTCCTCGTCTGGCAGCACTGTAGGCTCCCAAATGCTCGGATTGAATTCAGAATGAAGCAAAATGGCTGTAAACCTAACTAGAGCGTCTTGAACTCCAGGCGATTTTCCCCTCTGACACTGCTGTTGAAATGCAACCCAGGATGAACTCCAGCACCACAACTGGCTGGCACTCCCAAGGCATACTGTTTGTGAAACAGTAATGCCAGCTGTTCTGTTTCTACCCTGATGTTTTATCACAGCGATACACAGTGACACTGCTGAGTTCTAATGACGCCACAGGTGATTTTTCATTTCCTTCCTCTGATGGCTCACTGTTGGATTACATATTCCTTTACTTGTGATTTATGATGTAACGCAAGTGTAAATACTGAAGAAAATCTGTTTCCACTAGATTTCTTGACTTTACCCCCGGCTTGTCTGGAAGCGTGTTTACTTGGCTCAAGGGGGTGGGGTCAGGGTCCAGGTCAGTACTGTTAAAAGTGAACTACACAAGACTGTAACCTCATTAAAGTTTAAACCCGCTCTGAAACAGTTCACTGTCAGGTCTAGTACACCATCGACAAAAAACATTGGAATTGTTTTTATTATTTTTTAGAAATGTAGTCATTATTTTTACCATTTTTTTCCCAGAGTTTTAGTCTGTAAGTCTAATGGCTCCAAATCTCTGGGCATTTTTATGGAATTTGTACCCCCTGTACGACTTGCAGCCTTAGAAAAAACTCAATTTTCCCCCATTATTCTGCACTCAATTGCCCACAATGAGAATGTGAAACAATAACAATCATACTTTATGATAAAGATTTGAATATGTCAACGTTATTAAAGAATGTAATGAAAGTGAAAAAGAAAAATGATGACACAACGCTCAGCACTCCCGACACGTAATTCCTTTAGTCACGCACTGCCGACTTCCTCATCCTAGTGTGAGAGAGTATCTTACCTGAAAAAATGCCAAAATTCAAAGTATGGTTTTTGCTGAATGTGTATTTATGTATGTTAACGGATTATTAGCGTACAGGTTAAATTTAGTAAGTTGGACCATCGTAAAGAAGAGTATTTAAAAAAAAAAAACTTTCTTACATAGTGCACTGGCTCTGAATCTCATCGTGCGAAGCTCCTGACAAACAGTTTGTCCACTGCTATTGCCTCTTAAAGCAGTCTGGAACTCATTAGTTAGTCCTGCAACCAAGCACCGATGTGTTTTATGCTCGTGTTTTGTAAATGCTTCGTCTCTCTGCAGTCCCGTTCTGTCGGCTCGTGTGGCCTGCTTCTTCTTGGCTGAGCTTCACAACATTATTTACAGGTGACAGGGGCAATTTTGTCACCGCTCTGGTGAAAATGCTCTGTCTTTGATTGTTTCCAAAGTGAAATGTGTAGACCCCTATCTGATCACAGATCTGTGAAATAAGAGTGTGTAATTGAATTTGGGGAAATATTTTTCAGAAGAAGTCTTCCGCTAGATTAACTCTGCCGCCTCATTTAAAATCTGCTCCCAGAAAACTTCTTGGTGTAGAGTCGGAAGGGTTTTCAGCGAAATACCGTATCCTCGATTGTTCCCTCATCCCCTACAGAGGGAGATGGAGAACTCTATAATGATTTATGTTTTTGTACCAGACAGAGAACAGTTACTTAATGAAAGTCCAGATGATGTCAGGCCATGCAAGAATACACAGCATTCTCCGATTAAAAGCTAATGCAGGAATGAGGGTGCTGATGCACTCCATAGAGCATATGGAACAGACCACAAAAGGTGGCAGAATCTTCCAGTGCCATCTGGCATGAAGGCTTTATATAAAGGATTATTTCTGTCTTTATTCTTTCCTTATTATTCTGTCCTTATTCCTTATTATTAATGAACGCTAAAAAAGCTAAGTCTACTCGGATATGTAACTGTTACAGAAGTAGCTTCCTTGATCATAACCAGTATGCATGATACTTCATTTAACATTCATCTGATCAATTTCAACGATCTGGTCTTACAAATGATAATGAATAATATTTTGAAATGAATCTGTCTTTTAACTCTGGATTTTGCCGCTCTAAATAGCTGGTTACCTCACCTGCTAACTCGACCTTTTCGTGACTGGTGACTCTCCATTGCTTATTTGCTGTAAATGGCATTCTCAAGTGTATGTGCCTGTCCTATTGTGAGTAGTACACCTTTGCCCCCCACCTGTTTGTCTCCCCTACCTGTATATTCTTTCTAACCTATAGCTATAAAAACTGGTTCACATTCACTCTTTGAGTATCTGTCTCATCTGTCTCATCTGATTTTGGGGGGAAAAAATGATCACTTTTGAAAGCGTATTCATTTTTTGGGTTCTACTGGCTGTGGCTGTCGCCTGCCCCTCACATATCATGTTTTGAGATGGCTGATTAAACAGAAAACATGAGTCACCGTTTGAAGAAGCAGCTGTAATGTATGGGCTGTGCACTGCTTTTACAGCTTCTAGAACCTTCTTCCATAATGCGATGTATTGGTTTCTTCCACATTACAGCATCCAGATGCTACAGATTCGTGTTTTCTCTGCTCAGTCACACTTAGTGAAGAACTAATGTGTTAAATCAGCTGTATATGAGCAGGAAAGTCAACACATATTCAAAACTGTGCCCCCTGTCTGTAGAGCCTTCTTTCTCTATAACTGCACACAACAGGCTTCACCCTATAGACGCACCTTCACTACTAAAAATTGCATTTTGCCGAATATAACTCTTCATAACACTACAGCAAGAAGTGCTTGACCCTCTGCAGAAAGTTGGGGAATTTCCTCTTATCAAGCATATCATAAAGTACATACAAACAAACAACCAACATGGCCTGGTGCTTTTCTCTGCTCACCATCTTCCCCTCTGTGTCACCCTTCATGGTCTGTACCAGACTTGCCTCCACACTGCTGCTGCACACCAAGGTGTTAGTTATGTGGAGATGATAACACCCAGCCTCCACTGAGCTTTACTTCTGAAGCTGCTGAAGCAAATCTCTGATGGCACGGCACCAATCCAGGGGGAACCAGTTGATGTGAGCAGGGTTGGCGTTGTGTGTGACTGTGTGACATTATGCACAAGGCAAATAATACTACCTAAAGCACGACACCCTCGTGTTAGCCTAAATTGGTGAGATTATAGAATTAGGAATTCCTTGCTTTGAACCTTGGAAGTCCTGTTACATAACTGTTGGATTAGGGCATCGTCCTAGCATAATGACAAATGTCCCATACAGCATTTAGCAATCACCCTCATCCAGAGGTACATAGCCTTGACCTGAGCCAGTCATGGGTCTTCCTCAAGGACCAATAATAGCAGCTTGGTAAAGCCAGGAAATGAACTCACAACCTGCTAATTAGAAATCGAGAGCACGGGAGGGGTCTAGCGTCTTTATTTTGCCGTGTTTGGAGCACTTGAGCGCAAAGATAAAATTGGTCTCTCAGGATAATGATGCCCCTGTTCACAGGTCATACGGGATAAATGGTGTGATGGCTAACAAAAGATGTGCAATACTGTGCAACAAAATGTGCAATAACATGTATTGTTTTGGTATAAGGACCATTCATACCATACATGTTCATGCCACAGTTATCACAAGACCAGTAAAGGGAGTATCTTTTGAAGGAACAGTCCGATCTCAGCAGTACAGCTCCAGAGACATTGTGAATCTCTGAATATGCATTAAAGCTGTTACCGAAGCTCATGGTGGCCCAGTACCAAAGACCTTGTCCAAAATTAATCATTTTTTCACCATCATCATTAAACACCTATAGAGGTAATCCTTTTTTAAAAATGTTCCAGAGACTTGCAGATTTACAGCTATCTCTCTAGAGTAGTGGTTAGCACGTTAGCTTATAAAATGAAAGGTCTCAGGTTCAAACCTAGGCCAGAACAAGCCAATATTTGGACTGTGGTAGCCTAGCGTTTAAGGTACTGGACTCTGGACCAGAAGGTCCAGGGTTCAAATCCCACCGCCAAGCTGCCAAGACTGTATCAGCTGTACGTTGCTCTGGATAAGGACGTCTGCTAAATGCTGGAAATGTAAATGTAAATGAATGGCTCATTGTGACCTAACGTTGTTATAAGAGCTTGGTGTTTTTTCCAGCATCAAGTACAACTGGGTCATTACTTTATACATTCTATGTGGCTCCCATTTTGTACCAGTTCTATAACACAAAGAACGATCAGTCAGGAAGTGTGGCACTGCCGGATTTGTCCATGTTCTAATACTCTAAAGAGGTTATGACGTGCTACTTAGAAACGGGTTATCTTGTCTCAAGACAAGTCCTCACCTTTGAGGAGAAAAATTGGAAGTAATTTTGCATTTGCCTCTAATCCTCCGTACACCCTCGACTCACTTAAGGTAATCTCATGTCTGGCAGCACTAAGCCTCTCAGCATTCATAACTCCAAGATTGGGAACTGCAGCCGTGCACGAGGATTTATTCAATACCTGAAACACCTGCCACAAAAAGGCCACAGAACAAGAGCACAAATCAGATTCTGGGCTGGTTATTTTTTTTCCTCCAACCAGGAACGGATCTTGAATCAACACTTTGATTTGCGAATAAGAAACCTTCACAGCATAACAGCCTAAACGTGGCAGCGACTTGCATGTGTGTCATTATAATGTGCTACCATCAGTTATTCCGGGGTCTTACCGGAGTCTAGTTTTGGTTCTGGGATAAATACGATCATTTCGGCTTTTCAGCAGTGACAGACTTCAAACAGTAGGTAGCTTGGCAAGGCAGAGTGCCTGGTGGTGATGCTGGGCGGTGGGGGTGTTGGGGGGGGGGGGCTGGGCGGGTTACTTAGGACTCATTTTTATATCAAACCATAGGCGAAATGGTAATCTACCTTTGTACCCAATACCTCTCCAGACTTTGGGTTTGTTTGCATAATGGTCATTTATACAAAGTCTGAAATCCATGCATAAGGACATGCATTACATGACATAGGACATAATGTTTGTTTGTTTGTGTTTTGCTTTGTTTTTATGGGGTTGGTTTGGTAGAATGGTGGCATATAACGACAAACAGTAAAATGATATATTTTGATTTGTTTGAAATAATCCCCCCATAAAGGAGAGCACAAAAATCTGTGAAGCTCGGCGCTGCTCGTGACCCAGCGAGAGCTCGCCACATCTGTCTGCACGTTGAAAGAGATATAAACATAAACTTTTTCACACACACCAGCATATTTAGATTTGTTGTTCTATTCATGTTTTGAAGCTTTGAGGTTCAGGATGCCTGTTTCTAATTCACAGGGTATACAGGGTTATACAGAGAGCACGCATGTTTATTTCTCTTTACTTTCACCCAGAAATTCCCATTACATCAATAAATCTTTGGATTTCCTGTCACCGATATGCTAAGAAAACAATTTTTAAGCTATTCTATTTACTTGCTCTATTCACTAACATTTCAGAGTATAATTATATAGTGGCTGAGATTTCTTTTCCATTAAAACTCATTCATTGATTTTGCTTGTATTCAATGTGATTTCAATGGACAATTTGTACTTTATATATACAGTATTTGACCTGGAATGTAGTCTTTTTATTCGATTTTCCTTCTCATATATGTCTCTTTATTTTCACAAATGTATAAAGTCGAATGCCTGGCATGTTCAAATGTTTATAATCCCTTCTTTTATTCCATTTATCTCATGCAGGTCTTTCAAGGAAACTTCGATAATGATACACACAGGAAAAATGTCATCGATCCTCCCATCCACACCCGCTTCATAAGGATCCTTCCGTGGTCGTGGTACGGCCGGATCACTTTGCGCGCAGAATTCCTTGGATGTATGGAAGAAAATTAAAGCCACAGAGATCCAGTTTTTTGGTATACTTCCGTACCAGATCCAGATTCGATATAAACTTTGCTCAAGCTGTATAGAACATCAGTTTCCAATGGGATTTTGAAAAAGAAAAGAAAAGAAAAGTAGTTCATTTGGGGGGTGGGGAGGGGGGTTTGGGGGTGGCTGAGTTTTCTGCTTTGTACAGTAAATCCTTACTTAACGTCCATCCTGTTGATTTTTGGCGCTTAGTGTCATCTCGTTAAGATGTTTATAGAGTGAACACACGCTGTTTCTGATGGGCTTTCGGCATCGGGGTCGGGTTTTAGTTCACTGTGGGTAAGCAGTGGCAAGTCAACAACGCCATCACTTTTAAACAATACACGCAACTGATGAACCCGTCAACCATAATCAAACAGCTATAGCTCTACACACAAGGATATTAATCGTTTTCTTTCAACACCTTTATCAGATTGCATAATACACTGAAAATCTTGTATTATATGTACAACTCAATAACTGCATGGAGCAAGAATTATATTCGAAGTGTTAGACGGTTCCCTAACGTATTTTTGATCCTTGTTAAGCATTTCTTATCACTTACGTTTTTACCTGCATTTATACGAACACTAGTACGTGCATAAGGAGGGAAATATGTACATTTAATAAATGATTGCAAGTGCGATCGTTTATCAGTTACGAGTCGGGACGGGCGTTTTAATCTTTATGGCTGTTCGAAAATCCGCATTTTAAAGAAGTCCCATTGGAATTTGGAGAGTAACTGGATTTTTTTTTTTTTAACAGAATCAACATTGCGGGATGTTTTGCACTTTTTTTTGACTGCATCCAGACATCATTACAACACTGCAATACGATTTACTCATTTGTTATGTTAAACGGAGCTTCGATTTTAAAGCAGTTGAATTACATTTACGTTATTTAGCAGATGCTCTTATCCGGAGCGACTTACAACTCGTACAGTCTTACAGTTCATTCAGGCTTGGGTTAAGGGCCTTGCCTAAGGACCCGACTGTGGCAGCTTTGCAGAGGTGGGATTTGAACCCAGGACCATGAGGTCCAGAGTCCAGTACCTTAACCGCTAGGCTACCACAGTCTAGAATTATTATGATACGATAAAGAAAGAAATATACTGACCAGTCTAGTGGAACAAGTGTCTTAAGCTTGAGCTAAATCTCTTTACTTGTTACGTCCTACTTGACTTAATTTCCTGATAGAAAGATTTGTCGTGTAACATATCTGATTTGAAAAAGTTTGTAACAAATCTGATTTTCAAACATATTAGTATATGAGTAAAACAAAAAAGTGCAGCGATATGCAGTAATTCTCCACTAAACCAGCAGTTCTAGTCAGTGAAACCACTTCAAACCAGCTAATTATGCTGATCAGTAATTAGTAGGAAAGGGTAGAAGATTAATAGGATTCAGAAGCTCAGATATACAAATCTACAATAAAAATGCCCCTCTCTATAATTAATCAATAGCTTAATCAGAAAGTGCACTTTGTTGACAGAAATATCAAATAGCAAGGATAAAAGGCGCGACAAATGTTTAGCCCACCCATAAATAATAATGTTTGCATCACAAAGCTCTTATTATAAACTCTTTTATTAATTCTTGTTGGTATGTCATTAAAAATCAGACTGATATATATTTTGAAAATATGAAATTATTTTAGAATCCAGAGCTATCTTTTATCAATCGTTTCAAAAGTTACTAAATGACTGGCTTGCCTACGCTTCTGAAGAATATTTGTGAAATATGCGCTTATCTGAACCATCGGCACAGCTGTGTCCAGAACATTTGTTCACGAGAGTGTTGTCGGAGCTGCAGGTTCCGTCTGGAATGAGTAAACAAGAAAAGCTAACGATGTTATAAAAAGATTCCCCTCTTTTTAATCCTCCAATTTGGTCTAACTTCTCTCCTAACTTTTGTTCAGCGATGGACGTTGAGTGTTTCCATATTATTTCTATACAATTCCAGGCTGTTGATTGTTTTGTTTTTTTTTTACAACTGGTAATCAACCGACTTCTGTTTCCTTCAGCCGTCACATTACACTTGATTGATCCACCTGACCTTCTCTGACTTTTTTGGATAGATAAATTGTTTGATATTGGTAATCTTCCAGTTGCTGCAACAGTCGCTGACTGCTCGAGGGAAGAGCAGCATGTTCTTAAAGGCTCCTAAATGTATGGCCATTGTGAAATAAGAGACCAGTCGCTACAGGTCTGTGATGGTACGTACCAGCCTGCTGCTCTCCTTGGTTGGAGCAGGGGTCATGCAGTCAGCAGGGGGCATCGTAAGACTAGGAATAAGGATGAGGTGGCTAAAAAGGCGCAGGTACTTTAGGGTGCGGATTTAAGAAGATTTATTTTCAGCACCAACAAAAATGTGTATATCTACAAACACATTTCTATGTATAAGCTACCAGTACTGGGAATGGTTTCTTAATTGTTATTAATTTTGGTTCATTAGTGTTGAAATCAAAAGATGTTCATATAGTTTGGGAATGACCGAACCATGCATATTAACCGATTGGAAATAAGTGGAAAAGTTCTGCCTGGCATGGAAAGCAAAGCTTTCTTAGCTTCTGTATCTTGAGATAAAACTTGTAATTATAAACATAAAAAGCAGTGATGCAGTTTTTAGCTAAGTTAGCTAGCTACATGAATGTATTTTGATTTACCTTATCAGATCTAATTTTTCATATGTTGATCTGAATTAATGTTTCCTGTTCATCAGAACCACTCCTAAACGTTCTTTGTTTCCCTTTTAACTGGAAATCACATAAATGTGTACATAAGGTCGCTTCTGGCATTCAGTTGATCACGATCTAATCCACTGGCCCTGTACTGCCAAGGTCCAGATTTGACCCGCAGTGATGCCTGTTGGCCAGACTGGGCATCACACAGGCAAGATTGGCCAAGTCTGAAGAAGCCAAAGGTGACACCTAGTCACCTTTGTGTTCTATGAGAGATTCTTCTTAAACGTGTTGTACTTTAACTTTGTGTTTAAGAAAAAAGTTACGAGAACATTTTCTTTACCTATCCTCTTAAGAATTCTTATTTTCGTCTTAACTCTTTTCTTAAGGACAAGTGGTATTCTTTAAAACATTATGTTCTCAAATGTTTTCTGAATCGTACAACAGCCTCAGCCTAAGACATTGGTTATTTCTTCCACCATCATCACCGTTTCCTTATTGTTCAAAATGTTTGAACACTTGGTTTGATATTTTTTCTCTGTAAATACATTAACGGTAAATACAACTTTTAAAAATGTCTCTCTTTATATATTTTAAGCTGTAAAATCCAACATTCTTCATTCTTCGATCATTCTTATGAACTTTTTTCTTTAGAAAGCTTTCATGAATCTGGATCCAGATTCCCTGTGACCGGATAATAGGTAACAAAATAATAATAATACATGAACAATTTAATTTTCAGTACACACTAATAATAATTATAATAATAATAATAATAATAACCTAGGTCTGCTACTTCTGTAAAATTCGATTTTTTTTTTAACTTCAATCTGCACTACTCATTTTCATCAAGAGCATGAATTCTAAATTCAGGATTTTAATGAGCTAAATAACGAGGCTTCTGCCCAATTTCATGTGTGCCGAAGAGGAGCGGGAATTCATTTTAAAGAAAAGGGCCACTGAGCCATGTAATGTACTATAACAAATTCATCATTAGTACGATCATGAATGTGACATGTAAGAAAATATAAGAATGTCCAGCCACAGTTTGGTATCATGAACAGTAACATAAACATGTACAGTTAGCATATATTTTCGAACAGATGAATGTTGTACGGCGTCCTTTGTTTGTATTTGCTTTATTCCCATTAATGGACATCTATATGGAGGTGATCTGGTCCTTGTCTCATGTCGTCTGTAACGTGACACACGTTCTCCTGTTTTAATGACTTGTGTGCACATTGTAACACTTTTGTATAGGCTTCTTGGGGTGGGCGGGCTACCTTTCACAGGTGCGTTTAAAATCGGTGGTGAGTTCAATAGTCCCGGTATGTTCATTTTATATGTGCTGTGAATAGTGAACCGTGTGCAGCGTTAAAAGGGAACGTACCCCTGAGACATAAATCCCTTTTTGTTTTTTGACAGGACTTTTTGTAAAGTCATTGCCCATGATTTCCTTTCAAGTGCTAACTGCGGACTGTACCGATAACATGCTGAAGAGTGTAGAAAAAAGAAAAGCCATCACCACCAGTGGACTGCTCTTTGGTTTGACGAATTAAAAAAGTCTGTGAAATACGAAGGTTGTTGTTCGTTCTTTAACCAACTTATCCGCATGTTTGCTTGATATTCCTGACATGAGACTGTGTGAGAGACTAACGTGTAAAATGACCGGTTTGTTAACGAGTCCATTATTACATTAGTGGGTTTTAGATGCCTTAGTTAAATCTTATTAGAAAACTCTTATTAGAAACCAAACTGCACGTCTTTGTTCTGGCTTATCATATAAGAGGTTTGTTTTGCTCAAAGTACAAGTGGTTTGCATTATAATCTCACTGGCACATATTTGGTATCGACCCAATACTGCGTGCATACCCCATAGCCAAATAACAAATGCCTCCGACAAGGCAGAGGAAGCTGGCAGACCAATCATACCAGCCTAAACCAGCAACCCCTGGTGATATGTAAAACCCTAACAGTTTAGGCTTTGGATGCTGTTTATATCTAAATGCGATCTCTGATATGTTTATGTATTATTTGCACACCGTTTTCTTGTTTAAAAAAAACCTCTTTATATTGCCGTAACATAAAATGACTGGGACTGTGATGATGCCTGGTCAACAACCATTTCGATAAACAACCTGTTTCTCCGAGCCTAATGTTTTTTTTGTAACATCTTTTTGAGTGGCATTCTTGGACTGTTTGACCATCTTTAACTAAGCCTTTACTGAAGAAAAACAAAGCAAAGACCAAGTTCGAAAAGCTTACACCAGTCAATTAAAACAAGTACAGAATATTGCAACTTAACACAAAAGCTGGAATTAATTCTCACCCTCGAAACGTGAATTACTCAAAAGATCATTCAACAAACAGCTACTCCTGCAGACTTAGAAGTCCAAGTTGAATGGACACACACACCCTGGGGCAATTAAGAGTAGCCGTTCCACTTACTGGCAAGTTTTTCAATCGTCTGTTCCCGTAGACATGGGCGAACATGCCAAATCAACTCAAGCCTGAAGCTGTGAGGCACCAGCACCTTGCTATGCGTTCGTGCCACCCAGTTCATATCACGCTGTAGTTCATTTGTAGAATATCTCATTCTTTCATGAAACTATTTCTGTAATATAAACCGAATGCTGCACACCGCCTGAAGTGGTTTCCCAAATAAGTTTGAGAGTGGCAAAGAAAGCATTCTCAAGCTAACACTCGCTGTATTTTATCATTATAACCTTTACAGTATTCTAAAGAAACTCCGGCCTTGCATCTGCAATTACTCCTAAGAGCCACATGGTTACGGCATCGCATTGTTACAACATCACGTCATGCACGTCAACACAAAATCTGAAATCAAGCGGGTTTAGACCAGGGCCTGTCGAGCAGACATCAGTCAACGTCACGCGAGACACTGTGTAAAACAAAGGCCCGCCGAGCCTGCCAATCAACTGCCACTCAAAGTAAATGAACTTAATGTCAGATCAGAGGTTTACACCTGCACTTCTTGCCCTTTTCCTCCATCATTTCATTTCCTTGACCGCAATGAAAAATTCCAAACATGACAGCAGGACGGAAGGTGTTGCCTTTATGGCAGCTCCGTGCTCAGATATAATGTGCTCTGGCACGACTGATTTCTTTTACCTTTCTCTTCGTAAATGTGAGATTCACTGGACTGGGTGGACCATAGCTAGTAATGAAGCTACAATACAGTCATATGAAAAAGTTTGGGCACCCCTATTAATCTTAATCATTTTTAAGTTCTAAATATTTGGGTGTTTGCAACAGCTATTTCAGTTTGATATATCTAATAACTGATGGACGCAGTAAGATTTCAGGATTGAAATGAGGTTTATTGTACTAAAAGAAAATGTGCAATATGCATTAAACCAAAATTTGACCGGTGCAAAAGTATGGGCACCTCAACAGAAAACTGAAATTAATATTTAGTAGATCCTCCTTTTGCAAAAAATAACAGCCTCTAGTCGCTTCCTGTAGCTTTTAATCAGTTCCTGGATCCTGGATGAAGGTATTTTTGACCATT
>JAUZST010072386.1:0-21624 GCA_034779995.1 Parotocinclus haroldoi
ACAGACAGACAGACAGACAGACAGACAGACACAGACAGACAGACAGACAGACAGACAGACAGACACAGACAGACAGACACAGAGAAACAGACACAGAGAAACAGACACAGAGAAACAGACACAGACAGACAGACAGACACACAGACAGAGACAGACAGACACAGAGAAACAGACACAGACATAAAGACACAGACAGACAGACAGACAGACACAGACAGACAGACACAGACAGACAGACACAGAGAAACAGACACAGAGAAACAGACACAGACAGACACAGACAGGCAGACAGACAGACAGAGACAGACAGACACAGAGAAACAGACACAGACAGACAGGCAGACAGACAGACAGAGACAGACAGACACAGAGAAACAGACAGAGACAGACATGGAGAGAGAGAAACATGATGAAGTGGAGAACCCAAATTAATAGAACTTGGTTAAAGGAACTCTAGCAGATGTGATCAGTAGCTGGGCTGGGCAGGACTGGACTGGGTTGGGTCGATTGCATACAAGTTGCATGAAAATCGCACGAGTGACGCACACAATACACAACTAATTGTAGATGTAATAAAGATTAAAAACAAAAGAAAGATGTTTGTTTACTTCTCTGTTCTGTGCCGCTCAATGCAGATAAATAATCAGCCGACTGGAGACGTTAGTCAAGCATTATGTAATCAGTTTGTGTCAGGTATCGATGATGGAATTCTGTTACATACCATAACATTTCAAAACACAAACGTACAAACCTGTGTTTTGGTTTCTGAGTATTTTCTCTCTGCAGTGAACAGGCAGGTGAAATCTCTGGCCCTCGTCTCGGCTTCATATCGCGCACAGCACGGAGAATCGGGTGGAAGTAAGAACTGCTACGGTCGCAATGCAAGCCCTACATATATACCAGTGAGTTGTATCTGTTGTATTGGCGGTCTTCTGTATCCGCGGGAGACTGTTGCTGGGATACCAGGACGCTCAAGTTCCTGCGATCATCCTCTGGTACACTTTAAATTAGCTCCAGGTTTTTTGTGACACCAAATCGGATGAAGATGCTCTGCAAATGCGTCGTTAAGGGTAATAATGCCAAGGTGTAATTAATGCCTTAATGCATTAATCCCTTCGTCCAGGATCGCCAGTCTGGTTCCTCCTGCTTGCCCACATGCTCAGTTCATGGACTTCATGCACTTTTTCCTTCATCCCTCTCTCAATAGTATCCCTGTTTCTGTGGTATCCTCTCTTCCTTCATTTTTATTTTAGTTTCTTTCATTCATTTATTCAAGTGGTCCTGCTATCCCTGATACTCAGATTTCCCAGATTAGATTAATGGCTGGATATCTTCTACTGGAAAATCTGTGAAAAGGTGGAACCCTGTGCAGTTGCCATGTCCGTTTAATCTAATAGACTTGACTTCTTTGTGTTTACAAAGACCTGGTGGCTTTATTTTTTAGTGGGATCATGGCGACCCTGGAATTAAACTCAGAAATTCATTTATTGCCTGAGCCATCTAGATTTAAAACTACAGGATGGATACGCATGTAAAGAATAATATATATTATTATATTTTGTTCCTGTTTTGAGAGTGTCTTAAGTGCAAAGGATGACATTAAAACACAAAACAGTGGAGCATTGTCTCAAATCAGCTTTGCATCTTTAGTCTTTCTCCAGTTTTCTTTTCATATCTTGGTCCAGTCCCATATTGAGCAAGCCTAGGTGACAGCAGCAAGGAAAAACTCCCTAAACAGAATAAGGAAGAAACCTTGGGAAGAGTTATGTAATTATCTGGTCCGATAAGTGTGTATTAAACATATAAACAGTTGATGGGATTACTGACCAAATCTGATGTTCTGCTGTTATTGGATTGTTAAATGAAAGTAAATCACACTGAGATTACAACAAATCAAAGAACAGAACTGAAGAACAGATGTGTTTGTTACACATTTTATGCAACAAATGTGTGTAATGGAATTTGTAAAACGATTTTTTAAAATGATCAGTCCACGATTGGTTGAGGTCATGGTGCCGAACAAGTGGACATGGAGGGACTGTACATACCTAGCTGCTAATTCATGTCCACATGTGAGGGTCCCTTGCGATGGTTCTTAGAAATCTCTGTGTGTTTATGCATGCAGGTACCTATAGGCACTGTGGTAAAAGAGCAGGGCAGAACAGTGGCAGATCTTGCTCAGCATGGCCAGGAATATGTGGCTGTTCATGGAGGAGCAGGAGGAAAGGGCAACCGCTTCTTCCTGTCTAATGAAAACCGAGCACCGAGGACGGTCACGACTGGAGAACCAGGAGAAGAACGAGTGCTGCAGCTGGAACTCAGGACCATGGCACATGCTGGACTGGTGAGATGTCTGTGTGTGTGTGTGTGTGTGTGTGTGTGTGTGTGTGTGTGTGTGTGTGTGTACACATGTACATATTTAGGTAATATGTCAGGACGTGTCTTAGAACTTCCACATATAATTTAGGACATTTTGGTGAAATGTCACAACCTCAATCCAGGACCTTTAACATGATGTTTATGGAAAGTCCTTTCTTTGATACTTAAACTGTGTGTGTGTGTTTGTGCGCGTGCCTGTGTGTGTGCGCGTGCCTGTGTGTGTGCGCGTGCCTGTGTGTGTGCGCGTGCCTGTGTCTCTGTCTGTCTACGTGTCTGTCTGTCTGTCTGTCTGCGTCTCTGTGTGTGTCTCTGTATCTGTGTCTGTGCGTGCGTCTCTGTGCGTGCGTCTCTGTGCGTGCGTCTCTGTGCGTGCGTCTCTGTGCGTTCGTCTCTGTGCGTGCGTCTCTGTGCGTGCGTCTCTGTGCGTGCGTCTCTGTGCGTGCGTCTCTGTGCGTGCGTCTCTGTGTGTGTGTGTGTGTTCAGGTGGGGTTTCCTAATGCAGGAAAGTCATCGTTGCTGAGAGCGATCTCTAATGCCAGGCCTGCAGTAGCAGCTTATCCCTTCACCACTCTGAACCCACACGTGGGCATCGTCAAGTACCAAGACCACGAGCAGTTGGCAGGTACAAAAGTCAGCCCATTGAAAAGCCCATCATGGTGGCTCATTGACACACTCCATCAGGTGTGTTAACTGTACGTTTTCTGTCCATCTTCCCTTTCTCTCTCCCTGCCTGATCCAGTGGCCGACATTCCCGGTATAATCCGCGGTGCTCACTTGAACCGTGGCCTCGGCCTCTCTTTCCTGCGCCACATCGAGCGCTGCCGTTTCCTGCTCTTCGTCTTGGACATGTCCTCCCCGGAGCCGTGGGCCGAACTGCAGTGCCTACGTTTTGAACTGGACCAGTACGAGCCGGGGCTCTCCCGGCGTCCTCACGCCATCATCGCCAACAAAATGGACCTGAGCAGCAGCAGAGAGAAGCTGGAGAACCTGAGGAGCAGAGTGGAGCAACGGGTCATCCCCCTGTCTGCACTGACAGGAGATAACACAGAGGAGCTGATCATTCACCTGAGAGAACTGTATGATGGACACGCAGAGGACAACATGCTCACCTGGTAGAGCATCAAACTGCGTAGGTTCGGAGAGACCCGGGTCGGTTTGGATCCGGTGATGAGTCGTGTGGTTATTTAAATCTGAGATCTTTAGGTTTAATTAAAATATTTATTTCAATTATTGCTGACAAGCTTAATGTTTTTCAGCTAAAGATTTGAAGGACCCGTAGTTATGGACAGGATCCAATATGGTCGCTTGTTTGCTATTCTCTACATTCTACATATTTCAAGGTGAGTCCAAAGTCACAGGACATGTCATGTGCTGCATCGTGACCATTTCCCAAAGGCTGTTAAAACCGGTAGCGGTTCTTCAGACGGTCACTACGCTTCTTATCGTCCACAGTCCCGGTTCCTCTGAATTTGGTTATGAGGGATGTAACAGTGCCGTGTGAAATTGATCTTTCTGGGTGTCGGTTGTTGAATTCTGTTGCTATGATACTGCAGCTGCATTGCACAAACATCAGAATCATCAATTCTGTTTTCAGTTATCTGTGATAAACAACAAAAGCTTTGAACTTTCTGTTAATAACTTTTGAACTACAAGAGATATTACAAATCTGACTGTGCCCCTCGATTTCTGAGACGATTCTGGTCTTCTTTGATATCCTACATGACCACCTTACCATTGGAAAAAAACTTACCCTTGATCCAGCATGGCATATTTCAAGATGGCAACCATGTTGTGGGCATGGCCTAAATGATAGCCCCCCCCCCATTACTTACTGGTATTCAGATATGTCATTTTCCCTTTTGTTTATCAAATAAAAGGATGTCCTGTATCTTTTGACTCACCCTGTATAGTCTAGAGCACTATTAGCCCATGGGGGTACAGAATTGGTACGGACTGGAAACAAATCTGGAGATTCCATCCCACGAAAAGATTTTGCAAAACCATTTAAACAATGTTTATTATACCTAAAGTGAAAATATATACTGCGTAGACATGTTTGTGTTCTTATTATTGTGCTGTGCTATTTCAGCCAAACTACTGTAACAAATTCATAATATCAAGTGTACATTTCTGGATTCTTCATAGACGCAGTGGAGGTAAATGAGCTGTACCGATCCCTCAGTGACTCTCAGTATCACACATTTATACGTTTTTGCTTTCACCAAGTCCGAGATAACGAACGTTTAGAGAGAATTGTTTTTCTAACTTTGATGGAGAACTAAACTCACCAGTAAGCCAGGGCTTCTTGTCTATTATCAGAAGTCAACCACACAGTCACGTTCCAAAACCTAAAGCCCTTTTAGAAAACCAATAGTTGTTAATAGCAGAAAAGGTGGACGGCAAACCCCATACGCAGGATTTGAACGCAGTGTTTTGTGGGCCCAGAAACTCGTCTATGTATCGTTTATTAAATAAACTGCTCACAAAAAATAGGGGCTATTTCATTATGGGATACTTAATTTTAAACTACACCCTAATTTTTCTGAGAAGTATATCTTCAAATATTATAGAGCTATAAAGGTATTTAAGACTGTTCCCCGGATATATTTATTTATGCATTTCTCAAATGCATGCGTTCATAAATTTGTGGCAATACATATGTTTAAAAATAAATCACATTAAGCTAGGAACAGTCATTTTGGTACTATACCCTTAAACCATCATCAGCTGCAGCCTGTTAAGTCTCAACTTTCGACCGCACCATGTCTTCATAACCGCACGACTGAGCAGATGTACGGGTTTTGGCCTGCAAATTTGCCAGATCTCAATCTGATTGACCATCTGTTGGATGTGCTGGGCAAACAAGTTCGATCCATGGAGGGCACAAGCTAAGCTCGCAGCTAATCGAATTAAATAGAGTCTGATGCTAAAGAATTGGTGCCAGGTACCACAGGAGATCTTGGAAGGAGAGTCTTGGAGAGTTCGGGCACGGACGAGTCAGAGTTATGACTGATAATGTATAATTGCGATATATTTTTTAAAGCAAAATATATTGTTAAAATGAGCATAAATTTGTAACGGTATCATTATATTGTTGAGTCTGGTAGATATTCTGTGATGCTGAGTCGCTTTTTTGGGGGGATTTCTTTCTCTTACACCAGTTTGGTTTGACTTTTAGAATACTGCTTCATTTTAAGATGATTGCCAGTGTTTCTGCCTCCAGCAGTTTCCGCTACAGCATTGAGCAGCAAACTTAAAATTTTATATTTATTTTTAAACGCAAGTTTAATAAAAACTAAACCCCTTATCATAATTTCTCACTGTACTTGCAAGTAAACTGAGTAAAAGCTGTGTCCACTCTTCTTCAGGTAAGCAGCACTGGTTTGGATCTATTTACAGCAAAGTGGGGTTGAGATTAATTTTTCTCAACCCAGAGTTACTGACGTGTTGAGAAAATTCCTTCCCCACTTAAGACACCTTTACAATGGTGGTCACACGGCTCTGTCTTTTCTATGAATGATGGGGTGAGGGATAGATGAATTATGTGTACAGAATTTAGTAAACCCTCTTATCCAGAGCAATGTACATCAATTGTGGGGCAAGGAGCATTTCTGAAAGACACAAGAGTGCCAAAGCATGTTGGCAGTGCCCTGAACCTCCTGGTTAATAGTTTAGTGCATTTACATTTATGGCAATTACCTTATTCAGAGTGACTTACAGTCCAAGCAATTGTGGGTTAAGGGCCTTACTCAGGGACCCAACTGTGGCGATTTGAACCCTGGACCTCCTGGTCCATAGTCCAGTACCTTAACCGCTGGGCTACCACAGCCCCTCACCTTAGGGAGGGAGTTAGTACCTCGCCTGCTGCACCATTTTTACATTTATGGCATTTGGCAGACGCCCTTATCCTTAGCGACTTTCAACACTTCACAACACTTTACAATTCAAGCAATGGTGGATTAAGGGCCTTGCTTAAGGACCCAAGCGAGGTAGCTTGGCAAATGTGGGATTTGAACCCTGGACCATCAGGTCCACTGTCCAGGACCTCAACTGTTGAGTCCCTATCACAGTCTGTGTGTAGCAGTTACTGAGATCACTTTTATGGTTGATGTATTCAGTATTGGTTGGTACTGTGACATCTTCTGCAGTCTGTGTTGAAGAATGTGAATGTCCTGGAGGAATATTGTTTCATTTCACTGTGTATGGCTCAAATGACAATAAAATCACGACCTTGACCTTGAGGTGAACCTATTCAGCTCAATGGCAAAGATAGGTGGTTCTCATAAACTGGCTCATAGTAAGAGTCTTGACTTGCTTTCAATAGACTGGTCTCCTGACTTGCTAGAGAATGCAGTGGTGTAAGCTTTGGGCAGCCTTTTGCAGCGTGACCACGATCTTTGCCCCACTTGAGTTTTTAAGAACGTGGTAAGGGCGAGATTCAGTAACCGCGTGATTCATGAGACGAACCTTTCTTTATCAATTCGAGTGCTATGTGTTATTGGTGAGTATTCAGCTCGTGGGAGGAAGGTCCACATGGATGAGTGAGTATTTTGTAAACAGCACATTGTGTTTCAGTTTAGTGTTCTCTCTCCATTTACACACGTCTCTAGAATTTCCTTTTTTACAGGTAAAATGGGTTGCTGTTGTTGAACCTTGGTCTTGTGGTGATCCTAATCTTCTCTCCTGTTAGCATTGGCTGAATGATATTTTCCCCAGGAGTCTCAATAGGAAAAAAACAACGTGCTCTGAGGTACATTCGGGGTGATTTTTTTTTTTGTGTTGGATTTGCAGCAGTGATATTAAGTGTAGCAAAGGTACAAAACCTGACAAACTGGCCTGTAGAGTTTCCTGGAGACAAGCTCTATTCTAGCTCGCCAATCTAATTTGGATTCGCTGAGGCAGAAATCATTTTTCATTAAAAGCATTTCCGTTCACGAACAGTTAAACACCAGCTAGCCAAAACGATCTTTTCATTACTTGCTTGTCACAGCCTTATTTTATGCAGCACAGTTACGATAGTCGAGTTCTTATTGTATTGTTTTATATCTTATTTTAAAAGATTCATTTCAATGAAAAGGCATTTCTTTATTTTCGATTTAAGCCGCAGAGACGGAGTTTGCCACAAGGGGCCGCTGCTGCCTCACAAATTAGACGCCTGCCCAGTGCTTGCGTTATAGATTTGGGTATCTTGTGCTTACCAACCCACCAACTGAAACGAGTCAACGCAGATTTACCATGAAATTCAACAAGCTGTTCAACTCTGGTTTTCCTATCTCACACTGCTTATTATAATTACCGTGTTTTTCAACAGAGTAATTCCGTCCACGGCTTGAGAACCACATTTGCAGTTAATATGCTAACATTGGGCTGAAGCTAAGAGATAAGCGAGTCAGAACCTCTTTTGTTGACTGTACGGAATGGCACAAATCCGTACAGGGCCCCTAAGTCTTAGAGGACCCAAGTCAGCACAACATGAAGGTGTTTGCACATTGACTAAAACTACATACATGCTATTTTCTCAAGTCTAATAGCTTGTAATTAGACTACTTTATTAACATATTAGCTAAATAGCTTATAATTAGCACATAGTAATGCATTTTTAAACTTATAGCGTTTTTAAGAGCTGGGATTGAACCCCCACACGGAAACTGAATCCTGTTACGTTCAGGGTGTACAGTGAAGTTAAGCTAGAAGCTTCGACTCAACAAGCTTCTTTACGTGAGGATTGGTGATCGATGGCTTATGATCATTAAAAGCAACACGAATCATTCTAATAAGTAATTTTTGTTCAGGCAGAGAAGGTCTTTGATCTTGTGATAGATTTCATGAACTTTATCGGTGTTAACTTGGGTGGAGTGGAAAAGGAGCACAAGAATATCTCTCGTAGCTATATTTTATCTTTCACAAGTATTATACTGATATTCTGACTTATTTTTTTGCTGATAATTAGATGTAGATCAAAGTTTTTTTTAACGTTAGGCACAAATCTTGTGCTTCTTTGAGAACTCCCTTGAAATGATCCAGGACCGAATTTTGCTCAGCCTCCATGTGGCATCATGTTGTGAAATCTTGCCGGCACTATCCCTCACCGTGTGTGTGTGTGTGTGTGTGTGTGTGTGTGTGTGTGTGTGTGTGGAGAGTGGAACTCTCCAGTGGCTATTTACGTTTTGTGTATGTTTAAGTCCAGACTACCCACTGTTAAAGTAAAATGGATGTAAACAGGCAAAGATCTGTCTGAGCTCACATCGGAACGGATTTCTGCACCTCTTTCCATTCTGCGTTCTAATCTTCTTTACTTGCGGTTGAAGTCCCCCTTGATGCGGGGTCCGCTCAAACACACGAAGACGCGACGAGGCAATGCTTTGCCAATTTAGAGACACCAATTAACCTTTACACGCATGTCTTTGGACTGCAGGAGGACGTGCAGACTCCGCACAGGCTTTTCCACCCTGGGATTGAGCCCTTGACCTTCTTGCTGTCAGGCAGGGGTGCTACCCGCCGAGCCCCGCGCTGCCCCCGTTCTATGTTCTAATACATGCATTATATCCCAAGTCTCTGCTTGGTTCTTAGTCCTGCACTCAGATGTGGCCAATGGGGCGTTGGCATCAAGCTTACAGGGAGACTTAGGCTCTACCGACCCTGGTTCATTAAGGATAGGAGCGCCCTCTTTCACCCTTTTTGCTCCGTTAAATTTCTGATGGTTCCACCAGGTGCTTGTTAGCTATAGAATTCCAGTATCGTACTTTCGCCTCCCTAGCTGCTACCTGGTTCTGTGTTTTGAGCTTAATGCTCAATTACAGACACATGCTGAGGTCATGCTTTAATAAGGTCCAAAATAAAGGCTGCTAATACATTTGTCTAATACATTGTGTGTCTAGCTCTGGGTAATTGGGTCTGTGTCCAGTCAGGGATGCTCTCCTTATAAAGGACTGGCATCCCACCCCGTGTTGTCTAGCAATATATGCCAGAGCCATCAGGACCATGTTCTTGGGAAAAGAGGGGTCTGTGCACTTTAGTCCTTTCGGCAGAAGTTGTGAAGTTATTTCCAAATGCAATTGCTGCAGCGGTTGAGAACGCAGCTAAAATACCCTTTTCTTCTTAAATTGCTTATTACTGCTGAATGTTGTGATCCTCGGGGTCAGCGCTCGGGACCAGAATGAAGTAGCTAGCGCCGATGCAGGTGTCGGATTACTTTAATTTATTAACTGAACTCGGATTATTAATGGCTTCTGTCAGTGCACACTTCCTCATTCTGCACTATCATGGCTGAAATGTTTTATTTATAAGCAGACGTGTGGAACTGCTGAGCAAAGGCTTTCTCTGAAACCGGGTTCAGAGGGAAAAGTGGATCGTTTTGATTCCTTGCCAGAATCAGGACTGGGCTTTTAAATAGGACTGAATACTTTAACATGTTGTGATTAAGAAAAGAGAGTGAATTATATTAACATTAATAAACTGCCAGGACAGTTCCATCAATCATGAGGATAGGTAAATTGCTGCTGAGACTGGGGAGGTTCAATAAATTAGTACAGATTAGAATAAGGGTTAGTGCTTATAGACAAGGCTTGTGCATTAAAATGGTAAAAGTTATATTAATATTTTGGGGGTAAGATATGGAACATGATTTGATGGTCAATCCTGGTAGTCTGTCTATCTTAAGTATCTTAGTCTGTCTTAAGCTGATTTTTAAATAAAACGACAATTATGTCTGATATAAACTTGTACAAAAGTATAAAAATAGAACATGTTCATCTTGCGTCAGTGATTTGATCCATTGTTTCTGGGTTAAGTAATTATTTGGTGCAACACTGGAGGACGAAGTACTATTAAATTACATTAAAGAAGAGAGCGTTTTGGGGTTAGATTTGTACAAGTACCAATGTTAAAATACAGGAAACGAGCAATGTAGTAAAATGTCAATTAAAATGAACGTGAAGCCTTTATTTCAGTTCTATTGTAAGCAGAAATCAGTAAAGTATTGTGTGGTAAGACATTTGAAGCAAAATGTGAAGTGAAAACAAGTTAAAACGTTTGGGCTTGATGTGATTTGTTTAGTTAAAATGCTGGGGAGGAAAATGAAAGGTTTAAAGTAAAACGGCTGTGAGAAACGGTTGATGAGTTGTGAGGTAAGAAGTTTGAGGTAAAATGTTGGGTTTGGGTTAACAGGACTGGGATCAAATGTTGGCGTGTAAATGATCTGAAGTAAAATGTTAGGTTGTGAGTGTGGTAACAAGTTTAAAGCAAAACGTCGGGATGTGAGAACAAGTTTATCCAAAACGCGGTGTGCTATAAATTGTTGATTGCTAAAGTTGTGAGGTAACGGCGTTGAGCTTAAATGTCGGCGTGCAAAACAGTTTGAGGTGAAATTTTACGGTGCGAGTATGAGGTAAGATGTGAGAACAAGTTTAGAATTTTTGGGGTAAAATGTGGAGAAACATGTAAGGTTCTGTCTAAACTATAGCGATTCATTAGCAGGGGTTTCAAAGGTTGGTGTAGAAAATAATTTGAGGAAAATGGTTCTGGCGTGAGGATGAGATAAGGGGGTTAAACACAGGTGTGTAAAACAGTTTTAGGTAGATGTCAGGGTGTGAGAGTGAGGTGTGAGTCAAAAGACACAGGACTTTTATTTCAGAAACACAAGCTAAAACGACATATCTGAATACCAGTAAGCAATGGGCCCATCTTTTAGGTTATGTCCAGAATATTGGACGTTTTTCTTAATGGAAAGATGGTCATGTAGGATATCAAAGAAGACGAGAATTCTCTCACAAATCTATCTGTGCAATCCGATTTGTAATATTCTTCGTGGTTCAAAAGTTATCAACAAATGGGAAAATATAGCAGCTCCCGTATCATAGCAACAGACTTCAACACCCCGACACCCAGAAAGATCACCAGTTTCACACAGTACTGTTACAGCCCTCATAACTAAATTCAGAGAAACCGGGATCGTACTGATCGTCTGCAGAACGGCTTAAAGAACTGAAGAACGGTTTAAGAAGAGCCCACGACGCGGCACGGGACCTGTCCTGTGACTTTTGACTCACCCTGTACAACAATTTGAGGTACGATGTTAGGGTCCGAGTATGAGGTATCAGGTTTGAGGTGAAAGGCTGGTGTTTAAAACAGTGAGGTAGGTGGTAGGGTGTGAGCTGTGTGGGTATTTTGACCTCAGTGGAACGTAGTAGCTAATAGCAGGTGACCATGAAGAGTCTGAGGTTTTCCCAGACATGTTTATTCGGCTCTAACACGCCGAGCTTAAGATAAGCTAGTGGTTATAATTAGCTGATTTACTAAATCAGGTGTGATTGTTTGGGGAAGGTGTAAAATTCGAAAGTTTTCTCAGAGTGACAAACAAAGGTAAAAACCCATCTGTATTCGGCTTCAGATGGAACCTAGCCGGTGCTGCTAAAGATAGCATTCATGCACTCACTGACAACTTTGTTATGAATACCAGTACACCTATACATTTATGGTTATCTTATCAGGCAGTCCTGCAGCAGCAACGCAGTACATAAAATCATGCACATACGAATGAGGGTTAAATGTGATCTTGGTGATTTTGACCATGGACTGACTGTTTTTTTGCCAGATGGGCTGGTGTGAGTATTCGTATAGCTGCTGATCCCATGGGATTTTTACCAACGGCAGTTTGCAGAGTTTACTCAGAATGGTGCAATAATGAAAAAATCATCCAGGAAGCGGCACATCTGCAGATGGAAGCACTTTGTTGAGAGAGGCCAACAGATAATGGGCACGATGGTCTGAGAACACTCTGTACATTTGTTGTGAGCAAAAATACTGAAGGCACAGGTTCACTAAAACTGGACACTTTAAAACGTAGCCTGGTCTGATGTAACTCTGTGTCCAATAAGGCTCACAAATGGTAGAGCCCCATGATTCCATGGGGCCAATTTGCCTTGTGTCAACAGTCTGGTGGGGAAGGTTTTCTTGACACACCATTAATGCCAATCAATCATGGCTTGAATGCCAGAGAGTATTTGAATATTGTTGCTGACCATACAGAACCCCTTCATGGACACGACTGAACCTTCCTACAACGGTTGCTTCTAGCAGGATGTCATCTCAAACTGGTTTCCCGAATGTGACAGCCAGTTCAGTGTTCTTCAGTGTTCTTGCCAGTCACTGAATAGGAAGACCGTTGGGATGTGATAGAACGGGAGATTAATGGCATTACAGTGCTGTTACAGAATCTGAAAGGAATTGTCTGATTCAGTCAGCGCAACATGGAGCAAAATTCTAGAGTAATATTTCAAACTCAAGGTCACTAAAACCACACACACACAGAAAAGAAAGGAAAACGATATAGGTCGTGTACCAGGCTTATGTACGGGAGTGGAAACACTTAGCAAACAGATGGGTCTCGACTCGAGATTTAAATAAGGTCAGCTTGTGCATTCCCTGAGGCGTTGTGGTAATGCAATCCAGAGTCTCGGGCATACAGCGCTAAAGGATCTGACTCTAAATGTACAGTTTGGAGACTAGAATGGTTAGAATTCCAGTTTCTGAGAATCTGAGTACGCAGCTCTGTGTGTAGTTCTTTTTAAATTTTTTTTGTTTTATTTTAATTCAGTACGGAACGTGACAGGGAGCCAGACGAGTTGAAGATTTATGAATGTACTGGGGGATTTATAAATGTAATTTAAAGCTGTGAGGCAAACACAACGTTGAATTATTCAAAAAATAATACAGGTACTCCCCGATTTTGGGGACTATAGGGTGACATTTTCGAACAACAGCAAGAAAGTCTGGGTTGCTTTGCAGGGGGCGCTACTGTTCCTCCCACGGTCCGAAGACTGATTAAACTAAATTGGCCCTGATCTGAGAATACAAAGGACTGTTTATGGACGTAACTTTATCCTATTCAGAATGTATCCTGGGGATGAGGATATGCTCTGACAAATCCATTGTCAGTTGAATTTATTGTAAGCAGAATTTAATATATTGTTTATATCATATGCAGTGCATTCGTAAAACACGTACCTTAAACTACAGTCGGGCAAAATCATAACATAATGCTTATTTATAATAAAGTGTTGAATATTTTATGCTGAGTGTTTTAATAACGTTACGAAAGTAACACACAGAAACGATTAGCGTTTCGTGACCATGGCTTTTCCTCACTGTTTCCTAATCACTTGTGCCATGTGACTCCTTACATCACGCACTGCTGAGTTCCTCATTAGCACAGGAACGTACAGGAGTGTATCGTACTATATGAGTTCCCCAGGAAGATTAGTAAAGCTTCTGAGTATGGTTTCTGCTGAACATGTATTTGCGTGCGTTATCAAATTCTCTAATATCAAATGACTGTAAAGTCAAAACACTGTAAATGCTAGAGTGCCTGTAAATGCATTCTGTTGGACATGGACATGGCTGTGCAGTGCTGTTTTAGTTTAAAAAATATTTCTGGTTAAATAGAAGCAAGCAAAACCCCTTTTAATGAAATTTTACATTTGTGTCATTTAGGAGATGCCCTTATTCTGAGTGATTAAAACTGATACAGGCTTCCAGTTGTGGATTAAGGGCCTTGTTCAAGGACCCAGCAGAGGCAGCATGGCAGAGGTGGGGGAAAAATAATCACAAAGCACAAGAAAGAAAATACTGCAAGAAGAGGTAGGTTTTGTGCTGAGTTTTGGAGGCAGAACGTGAGTTATGTATAGATTGTGGTAAATTATTTCGTACGCTGGGGACCAGGACATGACCATGAAAGATCTGCCCCCAGGAGTGGGCAATCTAAAGGCAGGGAAGGCTTTAGTGGTACAGGAGCTAGATCATGCTAACAAAAGTATTTTAATCTAAAGGCAAAGCAGGACTGGATACGCCAAACTGGATACAAGCGCTTTTTTTTTGTAATTGCACAATTTTGCAGATACCGAACTGGAATAATCGTTCTTAGTACATCACCCGTGACACGCCCACTTTAATCAGTTCAGCTCCTTAAACAATTAAGTTCTTGTTTATTTACAGCATTTATCTAGAGCGGCTTTCTGTTGAGAGTTGATGGTTGAAGTCTTTGCTTTAGGACCAAGCAGCAGCGATTTAGTGAAACCAGGACTTGAACTTCTGATTAGTAGTCCTTAAACACTCTCAGCTCCTTCTGTTACCGTGGGACCTTAAAGTAAATCAGGTTCTTGTGGAAATTGATGTGAATGCACCTTGGGAATGAGGCATGGACGTACACACGCTGTTGTGAGACCAACCTTTTGCCTTTTAACGCCGTTAATCACATTTTCATTACCTGACCTGCAGGCACCCATAGTTATGGGCTGTGTCCAAAATGGTCCCCTAATCACTATTCGTTACAATATACTGCACTGGTAGCTTATAGCAAGTGATTTCTGACATCCTTGTTTTGCCTTTATTTGTTACTGTGCAACAACAATATTTCAATTGTTTCAATATTCAGCATGCTTGGTAAACAAGATCGAATAAAAGCTTACCCGATGAAATTTGCTTTAAAGAGATATCATTCTACGTTCTGGTACTTACTCTCCTGTTTTTGTTATTACAAAGCGATAAATTCATCTTACTGTTCGTATCGTATCGTACTTGTTAGGCTGTGGAGTGCTTATAAACAGAAAAATAACCTCCATCAGTTAGTTAATCGAATCAGAAAATGTACATTCAGTTGAGTAATCTTCTCAGATTTCTACTTTGCAACCAGCCAGTAATCTCACAGGAGGATAGTTAATAATCTAAAGTAATAATTAAAATCCCTGATGGAAACCTCAAACATTAATGATTAAATAATGAAGTTCTTCATTTCCCTAAGTAAATGCTGGGTTTCAGAGTGTTCTGAGAGAGGGGTGGTTCCTAGAACCTAGAACCTGCTAGAAAAAGAAGCCAGCAGGTCATTTGTTAAAAGACCCCAAAAAAGCCAAGCTCATCCGGCGACTGTCGGGTTGTGCTAACGTGCATGCTCAGACTGAGAAGCTAATTACTGAGCTGAGACTCACCTTTTTTTATCGAATTTCACACTGATTTCCAGACCTGGGAACTGATCTGGTAAATCAGAGTATGCTGTTCACATGACCACTTGAGAACTCGAATTATTTTCAGATTGTTTGATGCTTTAATAATATGTACTCGCTGTCTTATACAAGCGAGAAAAATGTATGTAAAAAGTTTTTTAAAGGGCAGCGTCAAGCTGAACGCAAAAATAATTGTGGATCTGCTGCATCGGAGTCGTGCTGCTCGCCTCGTCGCCTCTCCTTTTTCATTCCCACACTCTTCCCTGCTCGGACTCTTTCTAATATCCACACCTGTTGTTCATTCCGGGCTAATTAGCGCTCCCTGATTTAGCTCACCTATTCCTTTTACTCCTTGCCAAGCTTCTTTCTCATTAGCGTTTCTAAACGTTCCTCTCTCTGACCTCGTGTGAACTTCTTGGGTTTGAAACTCCTGCCTGTCTGCCGGCTCAGATCTCCAGTTTTTGCCTTTTGGACTCGTTACCTGAACTGCCTGCCTGCTCGCCTCTGAATTCTGCCTGGACTTTTGATTGCACCGTTGGGATTTGCCCTGAACTATGCTTCATCCAGTGTGTTAAAAGACTTGATGTCGACTGGTTTTGTGACTGTAACTTCCTTACTGGGCTGGTCTGACGGTAAGATGATCACCACCCATGGTCAGCTCCTGGCCCAACAGCAGCAGCTTGCCACACTGAGTCAGATGGCTGGCAAACTCGCCGCCCAGCTGTAGCAGCATGGCAGTTGCCGACCTCACGCTTCAGCTCATAACAATGACAGGGTCACGCTCCATCCCAGTGCCGGAGGTTCCTCCTGCACCTGCCTGTTTTGTGAACTCTATGCTTTCTGGTGAGCAGGTGTTTAGAGTTTTCTCCTTTCGTGAGAAATATTATGGGAATCCAGATGGATGTCATGGGGTTTTTTTTTACAGTGTCTGTTATATTTTACCAGTCAGCCTGAAACATTAAAATATTGCATATAAACGAATAAATTCAATTAAATTCAATTCAATTTTATTTATGTAGCACTTTTAAAAATGTAGCATCGTCTCAAAGCAGCTTTACAGTAATACAAGATCTTAAAGGCCAATCCCCAAGTTGAGCAAGGTTGACAGTGTTAGGGTGACAGTGGTAAGGAAAAACTCCCTAAAATGGTAGGAAGAAACCTTGGGAGGACCAAGATTCAACAGGGAACCCGTCCTCCATGGGCGGCCTAGATGTTAATTAAACAAATACTAAATGTATACTAAATTGCATTTATACGTTTATTAAAGTGAGCCCTGGTATGAGTTAAGGTCATTTGGTCATAAGCTGAGGAGGAATCGCTCATTTATGACCGCTTTGTTTAGGAATTTGGGCACATTGTACCATGTTCTCTGTGGGACATTCAGATACTCCAGCACTTTCAGCCTTTTATATAGTGCATTTTCTCATCCATCCATCTATTATTTTCCTCTTATTCCACATGGGGTAGCGGGCCAGCCGGCGTCCACCCGGCAATTCTGGGTGCAAGGGCAAGAACAACCCTAGACAGGGCACCAGTCCATCGTAGGACGCGCACAGTCACACACTAAGGGCCACTTTAGAGACACCAGTTGACCTAACACACGTCTTTGGACTGCGGGAGGAAACTGGAGTACCCAGAGCAAAACCACGCGAACACAGGGAGGACCCAGGCGGCTCCACCCTGGGCGAACCCGGGACCTTCTTGCTGTGAGGCAGCAGTTCTGCATTTGTGATATAGAACATTTTGCTTTGACCTGTTGTTTGCTTTTTCCGATGTTTTTGTTTTAGAAAAAAAGATTTTGAAAACTCCCCTAATCTTCGCGAGCAGTTTATATGAATCATTTGACAGCACTCTTTGGGATCCTGGACGGGTTGGGTTTTATGAAAGGTAGTCCCTTCCTGTTCGTCCTGAAAACAATTCCGTTCCCATTGCATCATCTCTGCTAAAAAGCAGAAATGTCCTCATCCTGTCTTGCGCCGTAATTGAAGGAATTAAGCGTGAACAGCTGTTACCTGTTAAAATGACCCACTCCTGCTTTCTGCCTCGGACAAGAGGTCCGATAACATCTGTACACACAGCTGTCAGCTCGTTCGCCTTCCCACCTTCAATATATCACGCCAAACATAATTACCCAGACATCTCTTTTTATTAGCGACGCCGCGTGGTGTGAAGGCCTGGCACTTCACAATCTCTGAGTATGCCTTTGGCGAAGTTGTAAAAGCCGAAGGTTACCTTCATCGCTCAAACCAAACGTTGCTTACTTTCCAAAAGGTTCATATTGGGTACGTGTCAGGATAATGAAACAGTCAAACATCAGTATTTATAACACACACACACACACACACACACACACTGCTTAAAAGATGCCGAGCATATTAAAACTTGAACACGTTTCTTCTGCTCACTAGCTCCCAACGGTTACTGTTTTCATTCAGAACTCTGAGAGGGAAAGAGAAGCTGTTCACTCGTAATCTTCTATTTTTAAATATACAATGTGACTAGTGAAGTAGAAACTCACACTCGAGCCTAGGGTTCATTTCGCACTGTATTCACACAGGTTTATACCTAATTAGAATATTTATCTTTCTATATATACACTGCTCACAAAAATGTATATGGAGTGATTAAAAATCGAAGCACTTCATTTTATTTCATTAAATAAGATCATAAGAAATGCAAATGAAACTAAATTATGGTTATTAAGTGATCATGGTGGTCAAGAGAAGCAGGTCAAACTGGACGAGAGTGCCCCCACATTGGCTGTTCAGTAGGGTGTATGGTCACCCAAAGTCCTAAAAAACACACTTACAGTGATGGGGCATGGACAGGATCAGATTATATATATATATATATAGTTAAAAGAGACAGGACAATCCAAACAGATGTGGGTTAAGTATTCATTCATGCACATATCTATTGTTGCCCTATACAAGCATGCTTTCTGTTCCGTTCCAATATTTATGGCCCTAATGACGACATTGTCTGAGGAATTGTGTTTGAAGAGGTTTGAAGAGCTCTTGTTATCCTCTATAATATTCAAACCAAAATTTCAAAACCTCTCCCCGACCGCAGCAGAGTTCAGAGCAGCCTGGGGCGAGCACGGCTCCTGCACTCACTCTGTAATAACGTTAGCGTTTAGTGAGTTTGGGCTGAAATGTCCAGAAGAAATTGTGCTGACTGCATCTCAGATTAGATCAGTCTGCTCCCAAACTCAACTAGAAGCAGAAAAATGGTCAAGGCCAGAGAAAGAAATTTCAATTACGCTGGCGAGGACAGAGGAAAACCTCCCTCTGTCTGCACTTCCTGGCTGTAATGTGCTCACATTTTCCTATTTTTGATTGTCCATCTGAGATTTGACTTCTGTTATTATAGCTGCATATTTAATTGATTTTATTGTTTGCTTAAATCTCAAGGAATTAAGCTGATCTCAGTTTCATGTGCATGATGAGTACAATATTTAGCAAAAGGGCGTGGCTTACCGGGTAAGGATCTGTGCCTGTTTGCATAAAACTGTTTGCATTTAACTGAAATTGTAACCTAAGGGCTTTTTAAAAGGGAATTCCTCTAATAAATCCTAATAACTTAAGTATCAAAATCCTTTAATTAATCCATTAGAAACTGTTAAGTGTTGCATTAAGCTCCTAAATGCTTAATTCCCATCGAATTTGTTTAAGGGGCATAGAATCTCATTTCTGTTTTGACTCGATTGTTTTTAACCTTGTGCTGGGCCTTTTTCCAACTGGGAGCTTCCTGTGATGGGTGTGATGAGCTTCCTGTGATGGGTGAAGGTTTACGTTAGCCGTGCGGCAGAGACTTTTTACAGACGATGAGATTAAACAGTTACGTTTGCATTCCAGAAGCTCTGTTAAATTGCATTTCTGTTTTTTTTTTTTTTATTTTGGTTTACGTATTGTTAAGACAGGGTGGTGCAGTGGTTAACACTGCTGCCTAACAGGTAGACCCTGGAGGTTTGTATGTTCTCCCTGTGTCTGCATGAGTTTTCTCCATGCACTCCGGTTTTCTCACACATTCCAAAGACATGAATGTTAAGTTTATTGGTGTTTCCAAATGCCTTTATCATGTTTATGTTCCCTATGATGGATCTGCACCCTGTCTAGGGTTGTTCCTGCTTTGTACCCTGTGCCACCAGCTGGGCGCTAGCTCTCCCTCTGCACGCACTGACTAGGATTAGACAACGATAAGATAAGACAATGAATGAATGAATGAATTGTTAAGGTTGCTCCCGAACAGTGGTGTTCTGTTAACTGTTTATTTCCACTAATGAGGCTTTAGAGAGAAAAAAAAACCCTCCGTCAGTGCAGGAAATCCTTTTTACTTAAGTGAAGCGTCTGAGGGATTTTAAGCAGCACAATTAAATAAAGACGTTGGGTAAATAAAAATCTTCGTTTGATGTCTAAGCTTATAAGGGAGAATCTTAAGGTGTTTTATGTAACCAGGCATTTAATTACTAATCAGAAGGTAGTGAACCGAGTGAATGTTACTCACAGCATGATAATTGTTCACTCAATTTCAGATCTGCTAATTCCAATTCAAATTAATGGAGACCAATGCTAGGTCACCTTTCCAGTCGATCCTCATTCACCTCTGAGTTGGACTGGCAACCCATGCAGGTTTCGTACTAACCTGCATCCTTTGAAATCCAGTAGCTCTTCTGACCAGGATAAGTCAAGACAAGATAACTGAGGTTCAAATGCGGGAAAAAAACCCTGAACAAACCAAGCCGTTTCACCAAGCGGCTCCGACTTTTGCAACAGCCGATTGAGTTTGAACTTCATCATTCTGCGAAGCCGAAGCTAAAATGTGCCGTTACTGACTGGCGCCACTTTTAACAAACAACCCCAAGTTAAAAACGCCTAAGAATGGTCACGCATGGGTGCCTTCGAATCTGCCCGAAACGGGGCCCCTCAGTGGGACGTCGCCTTCCGATTGGAACACTTACTTTCTCAGGAGGGTGCAAATGCGACCCCACAAATGCTTCCTACCTAGGATGCTTCCTTCTGATGAACTCCTTTAATGGTTGCAATCTTGGCGTTCCTTCACCCCGCGCCCCTACTGGCATTTCGAATATCCTCAATATAACCGAGGCGCTTTTCGAGGTACACAAACACGAAAAAAACACAGAGCACGAAAGAACACATTCTCATCACAGCCTGACCTCGACTGGTTTATAACCACGTTAGCGAGCGACTCCTCGGATGAGATTGTATGAGGGTTTATTGAATCATGTTAAAATGTTTCTCTTGTCCTTCATTTATCCACTTAAACTGATTGTGGAGGCAAATATTGATTCACACTGTGTCAGTGATGCCCTCTCCCTCACTCACTTTGTTTCTCAGGTTCACACAGAGGCCAAGCTTCTTCTTTTCTACCCAACAGTCACTGTGGCAACAGAATCAATATGAATAAGGCTCATGATATTGCCCGTTACCCCATAATGTGCAAAATACCCTCACACATCCCATCCATGTACAACATCCTATCTAATCTTACAAGGAAAAAAATAACAATCATTTGTAATAAAATCGTTTGCGGCAAATTCATAATGATTAAGCTAGACTATATTATTATTGTTCTATTGTAAGGTTACTGCTATTGTACTATTGCTATTGTTTTATTGCTATTCCTCGTTCACTGTTTATTTTCTTTTTTGGTGTTTACCCAGGCAAAGGATTTAGTAGGATTGTCCATTGTTTTAGTGATATTTAGGTATTAAATATAACCTATATCAAAGCAGAGCTCGAAAAGATATAAGAGATAATACTTCATTTGTTTTGCTGGCAGAGATGGGTTCGATATCCTGGATTTTCTTGTCCGTAATCATCTACTTTAGCTGCCAGGCTACAACAGTATAACTTAAAATACTTTAAAAATAAAAACTTTCCACAGTCATTTAAGTTTGGGATCATTTATAGTTATACTCTCATTTTTCCTAGTGGTTAAGATCCGAGGTTCAAATCTTAGCTGCTGTCACTGTTAAGACTCTTAACCCACGTTTGCTTGGATTGTAAGAACATAGAATGTCAATTCAATTCAATTCAATTTTATTTCTATAGCGTTTTTTTACAACGTAGCATCGTCTCAAAGCAGCTTTACAATAATACATTATCTTAAAAGGCCAATCCCAAGCTGAGCAAGCCTAGGGTGACAGTGGAAAGGAAAAACTCCCCAAAATGGTAGGAAGAAACCTCGGGAGGAACCAAGACTCAACAGGGGACCCATCCTCCATGGG
>JAUZST010072397.1:0-21624 GCA_034779995.1 Parotocinclus haroldoi
CAAGACTCAACAGGGGACCCGACCTCCATGGGCGGCCTAGATGTTAATTAAACAAATACTAACTGTATATTAAATTATAGTAAAATTAGTTTAAAATAAATAACAAATTATTACAATTTAAATTAGTAGTAGAAAAAAAAAATTATAAAACAAAATTCAATAAATAAATAAAACAAATAATAATATAGCACAATAATAATAATAATAATAATAATAATAATAATAATAATAATAATCATAATCATAATCATAATCATAATCATAATAATAAAACAAAATTTCAGTTTTCATCATCAGAATCATCTATAAATGATTATTAGAGGACGGTGAAGTTTCTGGAAACTGCAGAGCCGGTGAGCTAAAAGGCTGCTCACCACAAGTCAACATTACTAACCTAAAATAATATATTATATTATATAGTATTTATATTACATTCTGTTTATTTTCTACTCACTATATCTTGACGAGCTCGTCGGTCGGTCCATGACGCCTGCCCCCTGGCATCCTGTCGGGGTGTGGAACAAAAAATATTAGTGCAAAGGTGAAAAATGTTCTTCATCCATTAATTAAAAAAAAAAAAAAAAAGAAAACATGGAAAACACCAGGTACAGAAGATTTGTGTTGGACTCAAGTATATAAACGGTTAATGGTTAAGGTGTACATGTACATGTGAGAAAATAGGCTCTCGTGAACTGCTATAACGAATGAACTGCTATCAATTAACTGCTTCAGCTCGTTGCTACGTTACTTCAACACGTCCGCCATATTGGTCCAGGCAGGACTGGCTTGTGAACAAATGCATGCAAATGAAGTAAATGTATATATTATTATAGTCATGGGTCACTGATCTATGTTTACTTTACACGTCTCGATAGAGGGCAGTGTGTATCAGGGTTAGGCAAGATGACGTGGCGGAACCTCACACAAATCAGGGTATGATTTATTATGGGACATTCATTTTAAAACATACCCTTGTTTTTGTAAGCAGTATAGCACGTGTTTATCTAGTATATGTTTTTTTTTTTCGTCTGGAAAACGTCACTGTTTTCAGTTTATGAAACGTGCAGAGGATTTTAAATTTTTTCAGTATTTGAGTTTTTTCTTTTCCTCCGGTTCAAAGCTCTAAATAGTGCATTTTTAAGTTGTTAATTGACCATCATTGACAAAAATGTAACACAATATACCTAATAATAATAATAATAATAATAATAATAATAATAATAATAATAATAATAATAATAAAATAACAACAATAATAATATTCATCCCTTTTAAAGCCAAAAAGTATGCTAATAAATAATATAATTAATAAAATAATCGATTAGAAATAGTAAACAGTATGACAGGATATGCATTATACAATAGTATAGTAATATATAATAGTATAGTATAATACACCAGATAAAACTGTAAATACTATATGGTATTACTTCATTCAAAATGTCCTTGTTTTCAGTTTATGAAATGTGCAGAAGCCTTTTGTGTTTTTTGTTCTCATTTTTTTCATCATTCAAGTTTTTTTTTTCTTTTGCTCCGGGTCAAACTGTAACACAATCAGCCAATAAAAATAATAATTTATATAAATAATACTGAGACTCTGGCAGTCAGTCTGCTTTCTGTTTGTTAGAACAGTGAAATGACGTAAAGCATATTATTACCTTATAAAGAAAAAAAAATTCTAATAAATAATATAATTAATAAAATAATTGATTAGCAATAGTAAACAGTGATAGGATAGGATATGCGTTATATATGGTAATATATACAATTGTAAATACTTTATTATTATTACTATTTATACTACACATATAATGTACATTTGCTAATCTATTATCATTGTTGCTTTATTATATTATTATTTATTAAGCTAGAATCAGACATATTTACTTTCAGTACAATCTTTGGAGCATTTAGAGAAGTTGCCCGAACCAGTTCTCCTAGTAATATAATTTATCTTAAATAACTGTTTAATTCTGTTGTTTGTTTATTTATTTTGTTTAGTCCTTAGCACTGTTGCGTAGCGACAGTTCATTTGACGTGGATCTACCTTTAGATGGATAGATAGAAGGCATTAAAGCATATTCAGTGTGAAATTCAGTGCAAATTTGATTTATTTTGTCGCTTCGCTCTGTTGTGTGTAAGCAAAGGCACGCGGTCGGAAGTGTGTTATTGCTAATAACGCAATGACTGCGATAATCTACGGAACTCTTTCTTCTTTTTTTCTTCTTTTATCTCATATAGATTCTTTTAGGTTTATTTCCTGAACCTTCCAACATTGTTTAACTGACTTGCTTTATCGTAAACGTTTATCCTATGAAATGTTGCCTTATATTTGTAAAGCTCTCTGAGAGAAGACTCTCTATTTTGTCATTTATAGTTCTTAACCCATATGAATTCACGGATCTCTCTGACACTACAGCGAGGCAAATCAGGAAAGGTTACCCTGGAAGGTTGCGAAACAGGTTCTGGGTGGTTTACACAGTTTAATCCGGAAGATTTGATGCGCCCAGGCTTCAGAAATCTTACACGACAAGCCGCAACGCCAAACCTGAACGCTGAAAGCTGTAAACCGTTGAAAGCAAGTTCATTTTCCAAGCGTAAACTCACACTCTGCGGATGATGGTCCCGAAACAGGCGAGGTCATCGCTGATGTTGTCATCGATCAACTCTGTAGAGAGGATTTTCAGTTAAATATTAGTTCTTTATATTCATATAAGGCACACAGCATAAGATGTCATATTGACCAGTGAAAAGTCATAAAGGATAACGTAGGGTTAGGATTTGGGAGACCACTCACTACTGCAGTTCAGATTGCAGAGGTTGAGAGACTGTTCGCTCCTCGAGGAGCACGCAATGCGATCCGGCAGCTGGAACAGACCGTACAGAGTCCAGAGGTCTTCTTGCCCAGACTCTTCGATTGAGTCGTGGAGGGACCTTCCTGGGCGTTCACCGTGACCTCTTCCTTTCTCTGGTTTGGGATGCTTGGGGTTTTGGATTCCGTGCCCTCCGCCTGTGCCGTTGTTCCTCGTCGCGTTTGTGGCGTGAGAACCATTTTGAGGGAAAGGCCGGGTGTAGTGTGCCTCCGTACTGTGATGTTTCGACGTGAAGTTGTTTGGCGAAGCGTCATGGAAAGATTTAGACCTTTTGGTGCCATTCTCAGTGGATTCCTCGCTGCTTGACACGGATACGGATCTGCCGCGACGTCCACCATGGCCTCCTTCTCTCTTTGGATCATTGGGCTTGGGATTTGTAACTGCATCGTTTTTCTTCCCCGCACTGCCAGTTAAACGGGAATTGGGCGTCGGGATGAGATTCTCAAAGGATTCCTCGCTGCTCAAACCTGGTACGGAGTTCCGGTGTCCAACAGGGCTGGTGTAAACGGCTGGAGCTGTGATCTGGCTGATGGCTCTGCTGTCTAAGCCAGTGCTCAGCTGCAGGTGGCACACAACTGGTATAAGGATGAAATATGTTATTTTATATATCTAATATATATATATAAACATAAACATATGCTACATGTATTGTCATGGCACCCCACAATACAAAAAAAATGATATTACAGTCTGAATAGCCAGCAGTTTGAGATCCCCAGTGAAAATGCTGTTTTTGATATTTGTAGGGAAGATAAAAAGCCACACCAAGTCTGCTCTACATCGCCTACCTGAAGACCAAAGATCAAAGAGCGCTGGCTGTCACAAACCCCACCGAGCATTTATCGGGGGGCACGTGAGAACAGGGTAAGGCGAGCGTAGAGTAACATCACCAGATGCTCTTTGGAATATTGGAAAATCATCCTGGATAACACGGATCATAAGGTTTTACACACTCATGTGGGGTCCACATACCAAAGGCAGGCGTTATGCTGATGATATATTGCGCCCCAATAGTGAAGGGATATTTAAAAAAATGAATGAATTTAAAATGGATCTATAATGAAAGTTAGGTTGTACTGAATTGAGAAAAATGACACACAGAAGCACTGGCTTCTCTTGATATTCCACACAGTTCTAAAATAAAATGTAAAAATGTACCTTACAACACCACTTTGACAGTAGAACCATGAAGCGGCCAAATTAGCATCAAATATCCGTAGTAGAAATGTAAACTTTATAGTCACATAACTGTTCACATTAAACCTCAAGCAATTTGCAGTGCCTCCCGTTTTCACGTTGCCAGTTACATCGTATTTTACGCGATGACATTCCTGCGATTTTGGTCCTGTGCTTCATGTTCACAAGAACTGACTTTAGATAGGATCCAAATGGATCGCGTTCTTCCACCTCACTAGCCTGAAACCCCTGGATCTCGCAGCATTTATATCAGAAACAGTATTTTCATTTGAAAAAAAATGGTGATTGGTTTCACACTCATACCTAGACTGGCTGAAAGCTACCGGAACTGAGTTGAATGCTTATCACAACTCCAACCACTTTGTTTTTAAATTAAACACAGGGACCCACAATCCGATCGACAGAGCCTGATTGTTGAGTCTATATTCCACCCTAATCGCGTAACCACACTGGACTTACTCTTTGCCACTTTGTTGACTCGACCCATCGTGTTTGCAGGTAGAATCTGGTTGATCTGATCTCTCAGCTGACATTTGTTTATCAGCACGCCGTCTGACACACCGGTGCCGGTAGCCAGTACCAGCAGTGCCACCACCAAGAGCATCTTCTCAGCCTGGATCTTCATACTCTTACCTACCGAGGTACTGAGCCTGGTACCTGCCACGGTATTTATATTCCAGCACGTGTGCTGAGTCACGGTGCTGCGTGTGCTTTGTGTTCACAAACTTCGGGTATTTGCACATCGGGCTTTAGATTGCATACGTGCGTCGTTATCCGGAAACAAATTGCTGAATGGTTTCAGGTTGGTATTATGCTCTGCAAGAACGGTGTCTATTCAGTGTCGAACAATGTGTCTGCACATGGAGAGACGATATATCGAGTATATTTTTGGAAACACAGAAGCGATTATGCTGAGCAGATCATATTCGAGGTGTGAAACGAGATGAATGAGACCAGCACGGGACAGAAGTGACTCACGGGACGAAAATGACTCAGAACGGGGGAAGTAGCCCTGTACTGATCGAGAGATATGCAGAGGACACTCTGTGACTCAGCAGATCTTCAGATTATAGTCTGTGCTTAATCAAATAAAGCCAAATCTGGAGACAGCGCCGGCTCGATGGTTGGAGTTTTGGACTACATTATGCTACCAGTGTTGAGGCCCTTAACAGACTTAGAAGTCAGATTTATTTTGTATAGCACGCCTTACAATGGAGCACTGTCTCAAAGCAGCTCTGCAATGTGAGATGATCTATATAATTATAAATTATAAGGCCGATCCCAAACTGAGCAAGCCTCGAGCCTTTTTTCTTTTCTTTAATGAATCTTGGCACGCAAATATGTTTTGTTTCCATCAATTTTTAGTTGTCAAAGAGGGAAAATACTGTAATGTCTTATAATATATTTAAGAAAAGAAGACTACAGAACATCTTAATGTTTGATCCAAACTATGAAAGAAATGAAAACAAAACATTTGTAGATGTCAAAACATTGAATTAAGAAACGACATAATGAACGATCAGTTGAACCAGGTGATAAATCGGCGAACAAAGACTAAGGCGTGAAAACATTAAATACGGAAATAAATCTAACAGAGAGCAAACCTACGACGCTGTGGAAAACCGGAAAGGTGGCTTTCTGTTGTGGAACAATATCTCCTATTCTATAAATAAGGAAAGAAATACACAGGTCCCAGGAGAGGAGAAAAATCAGTGTGAAATATTATGCAGAACCCAAACGAAATGAATGAAACATGGAGCGTTGTCTCAAGGCAGCTTTACAATCTTATATGATCTTAAAAAGGCCAATCCCAAATTGAGCGAGCCTAGGGCGACAGTGGAAAGAAAAAAGTCCCTGAAAGTAGAAAGAAAAAACCTTTGAGGAACCGAGACTCAAAAAGAGACCCAACCCCTTCCTAATATTATAATCAGACTATCAATCAGACTCAGTGTTGGAAGATATTTTCTTTGGAAGAAGATTTTACTTATAACTTGTTAATGCTGACACATAATCTTAAGGAAGCTCGAGTAAGGGATTAGCTAATAGAACAGAAACACTAATCCCTGTTTAATGCGCTCTGATGAAACAGGTTACATCATACTCCTCCACTGACATACACTGACTGATAACTGTAATACAATACACTAACGAACAAGAACTGCAAACAGCAGCCATGACGCAAAACAATGGGTTTCGGTGTGTATCGTTGATACAATGCATTAAAATTAATATATATATATATATATGGCCTGTGGTAGCCTAGCGGGTAAGGTACTGGACTCTGGACCCGAAGGTCCAGGGTTCAAATCCCACCTCTGCCAATCTGCCACAGTTGGGTCCTTGAGCAAGACCCTTATCCCACAACTGCTTAAAAAAATGTAAGACTGTATTAATTGTAAGTGGATAAGGGTGTCTTATAAATGCTGGAAATGTAGTGTAATATATACATAAATTTACAAAAGCATGTCTGTTTTTTCCTGCCAAGATGAGATGCTGAGTGTACATTGATGAGAAATAAAAAGAACTTTTTTAATTTTAGCAAATGGCTGCAATGTAACAAAGAGTGAAAAACTGAAAGGGGTCTGAAAGGGGTCCCCATCAGGCCGCACTCAATACCCCATAATGAGAAATTGAAAACAGACTTTTAGGAATACACTTGCGCTGAAAAAATCTGCTGCACTGAAAATTCCCAAGAGCCCATCCAGTGACCTCCATAAATCTTCAGTGGAAGAAGTTTGGAACAACCAGGACTCTTCCTAGCTCTGTTTGTCCCACCAAACTAAATATTAGTGGAAAGGGATCATGGATCATGAATCATGGATCACTCAGACAGAGCTCCAAAGATCCAGTGTGCAGATGGTGGAAACATCCAGAAGGCCAACCATCCCTGCAGCACCAGAACCTACCTGAGCTTTACGGCAGAGTGACCAGACAGAAGCCTCTCCTTAGTAAAAGAAACTTACTGGGTCATTATAGGGTTTTTTTTGGAGCAGATTGATTTGGGAAAACGTCATTTATTTTATTTAAGCGCAACATAAAAACATTACATGTGAAAGCATGAAGAAAGGGGAAGCATTTCCAAATACTGTGCATAGAACCGCCCATAGAACCATTCAGCCACATTTTTATGTGTCACAATCGAGAAGGAATTCAGACCTCACACGCCCAACCTAAAATGAGCTTACATGCAGATTAAATGATTCAATCCTTTATTCAAACATTAAAATACCCAGACAGCCCCTGACTGCTTGAACAGTGCCCTGATATTGTCGTGGGGTTTGCAAGGCTGACAGAATCATTTTCACCCAGTGATCGAGACAGAGAAACGAACATTTATTTGGATACAGTCATGACCAAACCAAACATATGAGGAAACACCTCGTTCGGAAAACAGAGAGGAGGTCAAAATCCTCACCTTCTGGACTCGGAGTCCCTATTTTAAAGGTCTCTGATCAAATCTAAGCGCATCCCTCATGAGAATGCTTAGCCAATACGTTTCATTCGTATTATCTTGAACACAAATTATATGTGACCAACAGGTGTCATACGTCTCCTATTTTTACACACCTTTCTGTACAGAATTAATCCAGTTTTCCATGGTTACGGGCTTAGAAACACAGTATCATGCCCAAGGTTAGCCAGACCCTCTGATTCACAATATTTTAGTTCGGTTTCCAAAACACCTGCAAAACTACCTGGATGATAAGTGTCACCTAGCTCAGCTTTTAGCACAGCAATTTGGTCCCAGTGTTTGTGCGTCACAGGTGTTAGCTTGTTTCTCTCTCAGAGCCCCGGGATGGCATCACTGACCTTCTCTCTGTCTTTTACAGAAAAGAATCATCCAACTCATTTTGCTCATGTAGGCTTCATATAAACGTTTTATTTTCACATATTCAATAATCTATTACTTTTCCAGCATCCAATGTTCCCCAATATCTACCCTACGATATGGACGTTTAACATGAATCCGAGGTTTTAATCTGTTTTTCCCCCCAAAACTTTTTATTTTTATTTTTGCCAGTGTTTTTTAAGCAGTTGCTGCTTTTCACAACACAAAAAAATAATAAATAAAAACAATCAAACAGTGCAGCTCTTTGGCACTAAATATAAGCTTTATTAAAAGCTGTGTTGTTGAGGCTCAGTTACAATAGTAATAATTACAGTTATACAGTACTATTACTATTATACAGTTACAATAGTAATAGCAGCAATAGTAATAGTACCTTTTATTTTACTTTATTTTAAGGTACTTTGCAAGAAATAAAATAACCGCATAATATGAACATAGAAATTGCAATGCATAGGTTTCTCATAAAGTTAAATAATAAAATAATAAATAGTACTACTGCTACTACTAAATGGAGCAGCTTTACAATCTTATATTATCTTGAAGGGCCAATCCCAAATTGAGCAAGCATAGGGTGACAGTGGCAAGGAAAGACTCCCTGAATGTAGAAGGCAGAAACCTTAGGAGGGTACTAGACCTCTTTGGGTGGGCTAGATGACACATTAGAGATCGATGAGCTTTTGGGGGCGGTCTAAAGAGAAACAGGCTTCAGTTTGAACGTCTCAGTGCTTGCCTGTCTCTATATAATATAACGTAACATTGTTTGTGGACGGTAAAAAACTGCAGGGGACCGAATCTGCCCCCTCCCACCCCTGCACACACAGTCACACTCCCATTACGTCCCTCTAGCTCATTGGTCTTAAAGAAAGTTATGATGTTGGAATTTTATTAACAGGTTTGCTCGTGTCTACAGAATCAAATAATGTGGGCTCTGGTGTGAATAAATGACTTGAATGAGCTAAAATATCCTTTATGTAGTATTAAACTCACAAGATGCCGCCACAGAATACAGAGTTGTACAACTGCACACACACATCCTTTACACGTCTGTACAGCATAACACACCATTACATGACCATCCGTTTGCTTTAACGACCGAAGTCTCAACAAATTATAATAGGGCATAACATTTTCCATTTTAGCTAATTTACTAATGCGTATTTGTACTGCCATAAATGTTTTGTCACAGTAACGATGCGTGGTCACGTGCATACACATATTTATATTTACAGTCCAATAATCCGCTACATGTAACCAACCGAAACATTACTAAATAGTACTCATCATCGGAGTATAATCTCTCCATTTTAATTGATCCCCTACAGATTGCATTAGATATTATGAGCACAGAACAGTCCCAGAGCTGACAAAGAAGAAAGGTGATTATCAGAATAAACGTGCCATGGGCCGAGTGTGATGTTTAACACCCAGCAAAAAACTGGGAGTATGTAACTCCAGCGCATGTCTCCTCATGGAGCAAGCCATACCTGCAAAAAAAGAAAGGAAAAAAAATCAACCAAAGAAAATACTGCGGGACTAAATGTACTTAATCTGTCATTAAAATACCTGAACGGATACACACTACTTTAAAATGTGTTGCTGCATACCGTTTACCCAATTCCTTCACTCGTTATATGACCAAAGTGACTCGAAGTGACCAAATTACTAATTATTAATTGGTAGAACTGTGAACTTTATGGTCAAACGGTGGAAGTTCAGTAAGACTGTCAGGCAGGTTACAGTTTCACTATGAAGTTTCACAGTACATTTTTTCTGGGTCTGCCCAAGCCCTCTGGCCCGAGTCGCTGAATGCCTTTGTAAAACTTGCAGCTGCTGGCCTCAAGGAGAAACGTGACTCAACTCATGGTATCCATCTGCCAAGTCTGGTGGCGCCCACGTCCACTGAAGGGGCAAGGAGATGATCTCTCATCTGGCCTTATCCCTCAGAAATGACCAGTTGTGTCTCTGCTGTGCAGCGTTTGGCCAGGCCGAAAGGAACTCTGGCTAACGGATTAGATCACTGTGCCGCCTGAACGCCTGTAACTTGGGAGATCACCAATAAGCACTGAGATAATAGTCTGCATTACTCGTTATTTTTCTATAATTCACGCCACGAGCACATGAGTTCGGGCACAGGCCACATGCCTGCTCCTCCAAAGTCAACTCTGGTATTCGGCAACTGTTTGTGAACTAGAATCGAAAGGGCAAACGTTGATTCAGAAGAGCAGATTAAACTCTGACTGTGTGAATAAAACAATGGTCGGAAATATACGCCCGCATTAACTGACCGCAGTCTTAGAATCGTCTTAGAATTTCACTTCCAGTTTACTGAGACAAGACGTGGAGAAATCAGCTTTTTAATGAATGCTGTAGAATGTTGAATTGTGTGGAATAGATGGAAATGACTTTACTCATTCCACGGAAAAGTGCAAAATAGATACTTTAAAATGCTCGGTGTCCCCGCTGAAGAAAACCAGCATCAGATCCATGCTGGGTTAAGGTGTGGTGCTGGTTTTGCTGGTTCTCCAGCATAACCTTGCTGGCAAAGCGGGTTGCCCAGTATGATCTCGCTGGTTTTGTTGTTCAAACAGTATACTCAGAAAAGACCAACATGCACTGCTCACAACCACCCAAGAACCAGCAAACACCAGTATGTCTGGTTATTCAGATTAAGTCCAGTGGTAAGATAGATGAAAACTATCAATACTAAAAAGAAATCACGTTCTCTCGTCGAACATGTTTTTCATATCTTATTCGGGTTCAGTCAAACAAAAGACCACTAAAGTTCGAAGAGAATGAGAGCCAACACAGGGAGGTCAGTTCAGGTGTATCACATGTATACTATTACATACTGTATGTACCGGCCTGGAATGTGAACAGGAACTTAGCAAAAGAAAAAAAAAACACTCCATTAATCTATCAATCCAGTTTATTATGAGATCGTATATTTTGTTAGGCATAAAACCAATGGGTGGTGAGCAAAATGAAAGATGAAGGTTGTGGTAGCTTTAAAAATCAAGATATGATTGAAATGGTTCAACGCTTCGAAGCACTTCGAAACACGGGCCTTTAGCGCCGCCTGTTGTGCAAATATAAATACTACACAAAACCAGAGGTTTGTGTAGGACTTTTACTCTTCTCTGGATGTTTGGGAACGTCAGCTGACATTCAAACCAAATACTGCGTGCACGATTAAATGAAGGCGCTTTACTCCGGGTAATCCGGTTTCCTCCCACAGTCCAAAGGCATGCGTTAAGTTAGGTTAACTGATGTCTTTAAAAGTGGCCATTAATGTGTGACTGTGTGTGTGACTGAATGTGTGTGTGTGCCCTATGATGGATTGCTGGGTGGGCACCGGTTGGCCCGTGACCCCGTGGGGATTAAGTAGAAGATAATGGATGGAGGGATGGATGATTAAATGATTGATATGTAAGTTAATTTTAAAATCTTGTGAATCAAAGTAATGATTTTTGATTAAAGGCGTCACAACTTACATCTTCTTCACAAGCTTAGTAGCATCGCCAAGATCGTTACCCTTCGACATGCTGTGGAGATTGAAAAAAGTGTTTATTACAAATTATGTCTCTGGGACAATGAAGCAGCAAAAAAATAAATAAATAAAAAATTTGAGTTGTCCCAGGCGAAAATGCACTGTGAAATTTGACAGTCGAACAACGAAGTGGCCAAATTACCATCAGAAATCCACCTTCATGGTCCAACTATGATAGTTTACAATGAAACTGTCAAGCAATTTACATTTTTACTATGATATCTCGCAGCACTTTTTTGCCGGAGTGTACTCAAATATGCATCTTTTATAAGCTTCAGCTTGCAAACTGGTGCTCATCTTGGTCCAGACCAGTATGTTCCCAGTTCATATCTCAGATCTACCACCAGTCCTGTTCTGCTAAATCACTAGGGGTGAGGTGTTTGGTAGATTCTGCATCAGTGTTTATTAACTATGCATGTTTATTCAGCCCCACAAAGCTGATTCATGAAATGTTTCTTGATACACTAATTACTCACATGCTGTTGAAGATTTTGTCCACACACGCAAGGTCGTCGGTAATGTCATCATCCAGCAGCTCTGTGATGAAAAGATGGAACAAGCTTGTATCCAGCACCTTCTACATGTGCACGTTTGATTTAATTAGATTACCTCATTTTTGTTTGTTTGTTTGTTTTGCATATATTTAAGTACGCTTTAGCTTATGCATCATTTAATTTTCTATCCGTTATACCCCGGGCAGCCACCAGTGGCCGCTCTCGTACTCTGTATACATTACTCACTCTCGCAGGGAAGTCCGCACAGATTGAGGGAGTGTTTTTGCTCTGAGGCGCAGGCCACGCGATCGGACAGCTGGAAGATTCCATAGAGAGTCCACTCGCGGTCATCTGTGCCTCTTGCAGGACGGGGTCTGCCTGTAGCGCGAAGCTGAGGCAAGAGCTTTGTCAGAAGGCTAGAGCCATTACTCGTGAGAGAGGGAAGTGTGTCTCTGAAGAGACTCTGGGCATCTGAAGTGGGCATTGTTTCCATTCTGAGGGGACTCTGGGTGGTCGATTTGGGCATCGTTCCCATTCTGAGGGGACTCTGGGTGGTTGATTTCGGCATCGTTTCCATTCTGAGGGGTCTCTGGGTGGTTGACTTGGGCATCGTTTCCATTCTGAGGGGTCTCTGGGTGGTTGATTTGGGCATCACAACCTTTCTGAAGGGACTCTGGGTGGTTGATTTGGGCATCACAACCTTTCTAAGGGGCATCTGGGTAGTTGATGTGGGAAATGCATTCTTTCTGAAGGGACTCTGGGTTATATTTACTTTAAGAGGGCTGTCGTTGGGCAGTGAAGACGCTGGCTTAGGCATGACAGGATTAATTTCTTTGACTGCAGCAGTCTTCGTAGTTGTAAGGACCCTGGGTAAGAGAGTGGCGTTGATATCTCTGGTCTTGCGGCCCCCATGGCTTTTCTCTTTAGCCTCTGCAGGAGGTGAAAGAACGATCTGGTTGATGGCAGCAGTGTCTAAACCAGAAGCCTGTTCTGCATGGCACGCAACTGCAAAGCACAAAACAAAACAGTCCAGATGAACCAAATCCACAGCCCTTTATCCCCATTTCTAATATAGAACCACATTTATTGTAGCTTAAAGTTTTTGAAAAATGTTTTTGCGAGCGGTATATATGTACAGCAAAAATAGGGGGACACTTCAAAATGAAATATCCCACAATGAAATCATTTTGGTGAGCAGGTCATACGCTGTCCCCTCAAAAAGAGGACGCTCATTTCATAAAATGCAAAGTATATCATGAAAATTTATCTGTGTACTTAAACGTAAGTGCTGCCCAAAAAAATGGTCTGTGACGCTGCCGTACCAAGTAGGTGTCTTTCCAGAGACTTGACCGGTGTCCTCTCAACGCCCAGTAGATCTGGGCTGCTTAGACCACCATGGCCCATTGTGCTCCGGGTGTAAATAGCCTATAGTAAAAAGCCTTTTATACAGGATATCATCCTTTGCACACCTGCAGATGTTTTCAACTAACGATAACAGTTTGTACAGCTGAGGCACTGCACTGTCCAAAAACGATACGAAAAGCAAAAAAGTTTGCACCAAGCAAACACCAAGAAATGGGTTGCAGTTTGTCTTTTGTCTGTGATGGGGCTAAACTCCTAAAGATTAAGTGATGGTGTAGATCTCAAAATAGCTGTCAAGCAAAACGGTATTCAGCCTTTCTGTTGATCCGCCAATCACAATGCAGAAGCTCAGCGTCCAGGCCAGCCCGAGGCCCGCCCACAGCTCCGTTCACCCCCAGAGACGCTGGGAGCGGCCGGGGGCGGGGCTATGTTATAGCGTTTATCCAATGACCATCGAGTTTAGGGGCAATTAAAATAAACTGTTCCGTGTGGTTAATCGAAGTGAATGGACGGTCAGCTTCTGTCGGAAAATGCAGTGATCATAGACCGAATAAGAAAAGGATTTTTTAAAAATCTATGACACTGGAATGTATAAGAATTGAACAAAATGCCACTTTTTAAATAAACTCATAACTGACTTATAAAATGTTACACTGAAAACTGCGGAGCTGTTTTTTTTTTTTTTTGTTATGGACCATTTCCCCCCTTCGCTTCGCACACAAAAAATAATAAAATAAACCAAAAACAAGAAACGCGAAGACAGACCCACAGCAAAAATGCGTTTTTACACTTAGCTGGGTTTTGTTGTTAAGTGGGATTCTTAAAATATATATATACCTATTGAAATAAAACAAATGTTTTAAAAAAAGAAAAAAGTTTCACGTTAAATGTGCATTTATATTCAAACACGTTCTAATGCAATCAATATGTGTTTCATATCCCAATTTCAAACGGATACGAGGTTGCTCTTTGCTTTGAAATGGTCATTTATTATATATTTGTTCGTCTTTTGCTCTGTTTTCTTTTTCAAAAGTGGAACGTGTAAACGGTATTTTTGTGACTGGGCGTATTGTGTCGTTTTTTGTTTTTTTTTTGCCGGTACAAATATTTGGCCAAAAGAAAAAAAATGACATGGTGATTTATAGCTGGCTTGTATTGTATGGTTATTCGTTGTCCTTCTGCATGTTGTACTGCATTGTTTGTTTGTTCCATTATAAAGTGGTACAGGGCTTTTTAACGTATTGTGATGTGCTCTTGATTTAAAGCACATTGAAATGTGTGTTTTCGTGTCAGGTTACCGGAACACAGCTGGTCACCGGGATATCAGGATTTCCCTTGAACAATAGGAGCAGCTTCTGTTATAGTATAACGCCGATATTTAATACCTACTCTTAAAACCTTTTAGTACATACGAATTAAAATGCAAATTAGAAGAAAAAAAAGAAATCAAATGTACCTTTTGCAATAATTAAGAGAATATCCATAATGCAATGCTTACAAAAATGAGTTGATATGCCATTATGGGATCATTAATTTTGAAACATCCCCTAATTTTTTGTGAGCAGTTAAAGGCACAGACTCCAAGAATTGCCTGAGTAGTTTTACGTTTATTAAGCACTTTTAAAAGTAAGGTTTTGCCACTGTACCAGCTGTTATAGTCAGAAAGCTGATCTTAAAGCTCAGGTGCTGAGGTAGGTGGTAAGAAAGAGTATATTTATAAGAATATAATTCTGTAGCTCAGTACTGTAACTTATTTCTGTAACTTAGAGGAAGAATCTGTACTTTTTACTCACTACATTTTCAAAACAGGTTCGTTACTCTGGCTTTTCTATGAATCTGTTTAACTACTTTGTGTATTTCTTTTGTGTTTTTACCTCATAATAGAGCAAGTCGGTTTGGCAGTGACAGTGTTTTAAAGTCTCCATGGTAACTATTTGGGTTAAATATCATGATTTAATATTACCAGGTCTAGTTGTGATTCAGGGGGCATTTATGTAAACAAAGTATTTTGTAGATTTTGGTTCTGAAAATGTTTTTGTTCCGTTTTTGCTGTGGTGAGCTAGTGATTATTTATAATGGTATAATGACCATAAATATGGCCAGCTCAGCATAGGAAACAAAACACAGGCACAAGGCTATGACTAAGAGTAAAATGTATATATAGATAAGATAAGATAAGATAATTAAACCTAATAAAATACCTTTATTAGTCCCACAGTGGAGAAATGTACAATAGAGAGAATAGTGAGAAAAAGTGAGAAAACATTCATTTTCATACACTTTCAGATAAGATAAGATGAGATAAGATAAGATAAGATAAGATATCTTATCTTATCTCATCTTATCTAATCTTATCTCATCCTGTATTTTCATATCTTATCTTATCTTTTCTCAGGATGAGATAAGAAAAAAATATGATAATACGAGATGAGATGAGATAAGAAAATATAAGATAAGATAAGAAAAGAAAATATAAGATAAGATAAGATAAGATAAGATAAGATAAGATGAGATGAGATGAGATGAGATGAGATGAGATAAGATAAGATAAGATAAGATAAGAAAATATAAGATAAGATAAGATAAGAAAATATAAGATAAGATAAGATAAGATAAGAAAATATAAGATAAGATAAGACAAGATAAGATAAGATAAGATAAGAAAATATAAGATAAGATAAGATAAGATAAGAAAATATAAGATAAGATAAGATAAGATAAGATAAGATAAGATAAGAAAATATAAGATAAGATAAGATGAGATGAGATGAGATAAGATAAGATAAGATAAGATAAGAAAATATAAGATAAGATAAGATAAGATAAGAAAAGATCAGATAAGATAAGATAAGATAAGAAAATATAAGATAAGATAATATAAGAAAAGATCAGATGAGATGAGATAAGATAAACCTTTATTAGTCCCACAGTGGAGAAATGTACAATAGTGAGAAAGCATTCATTTTCACACACTTTTAGATTTTATTGCAGACACACTGAGTAGGTTATAACCTCTGCCTCTTTATCATAGCATCGTATCCCTTTTTGACTCACGTTTGGCCACCTCGTCGATTCCCCGCAGCAGCGTCTCTGGGAGACCGGTTATCATTTTATCCTTCAGCTGGCATTTGTTGATCAGCAGCCCATCACACACTGCGGTTGTCAGGAGCAGCGCCGCCAACCAAGTAGCCCCAATGCCTAGCCCCAGGCGGACCGTCATTACTGCTCCGTGTGCTGGTGTGTTGTCTGTGTCCGCTGTTTCAGGTATGTGATATTTAAACTTCCACTGAGCCGTCCTCTTTGATGCTTTTTTTTTCACTTCTGTGTGCGCTGAGTCACATGCAAACGTTCCCGACGGACCGATCCCATCCTTCTTTGCATAGATTATTGCCGTGCAAGGCTTTGAATTCACCTTTGCACAGTGTTGCCGGGATTTATTCCACGTCTAAGATGTCTCTGCTTCTGTTTCTGTTTTCTAGTGTTTTATTTACACCTGAGCACTTTTCCACACATGAGGCCTCAAACTTACCGACAGACACCTTGCTTCGTTTTTTTATTGCCACTTTTAGTTGTAAAAATTAAACAAAGATGCATCAATAGTATAATATCTATTTTTTTCCATTCCGCTAACTGGATATTTATATTATTATTCTCGTTAATCGTAGCAGTAGTACTTTTTCACTTCCTTACCCTGCTTTTCCCTTGCCAGGGTCATGGGACCTCTGCTGCCTGTCACTAATCAACATAGCGCTCAAGTTTAAGAATGGATCTTTAGGGTGCTGCCACTTCCTCACGCTGTGGGTGCCCCGTCTTTGTGGGTCCCCATACCAGCGTCACACCATCTGCTTGCCGTCTGATCAGCTGACCAGGTAGAAGGTAAAACTGTTCACGAGTTCATGCACGGAGTTGCTTGAATCAATTGAAACTTAATATGTATAAATGTAACGATATTAGTGCTAAGGGATGAATTTTTTTGGGGGAGGGAGCATACTATTGAAAGGAGGCTCTAGTTACCCTGTCAGGCTCCCTCTAGCCTGGATACAAGACGAGTTACGATTGAGTAATGGAGGCATAAACGTTCTCTATTGTATCCTGAGGCACATTTGAGAATAGTTGCAGTCTGGGGAAACCCTTCCTATGTGTGAGCCACCATTATCCTGCTGAGAAACGGCGCTGATCTGTTAGTGTCCCTGGTATCACTACTAGAGGTGACTCATCATTTCACCAGCAGTCGGGGCAGTGTGTGAAGTCCCCCCCCCCCAATCAAATGCAGGATTGAGAGGCCTAAATACTCAAACCCGACCATCATTGTATCCCAAAGAGGACCTGGATTGGTCGCAAAGGACGATAGTCCACAGAATGGCAGGTTCTTGTTCACGGCACAGCTGCAGGTGACCCTAGCTGGCTGTCAATGGCTGTATTGATAGAAAAAAAGTCAAAAACGGTATCTGCTAAATTCTTTAAATGTTAATGTAAATGGCAGGGCTGATAGCGTGCGCCGTGACAACAAATTTCCTTCTGTTAATGATCCGGGCAGAGACAGGGGTGTGTAGTGGAGGTGCCATCTGTGTCTGGATAGCGGACAAGAAAACCTTGGGAGCTGCTCATGCTTGATGGCGGATCGAACGGTCCTCTCTACTGGTGATATGACAGGGTTGTCCGGAGCTCTCACAGAACCACTGCTCCCGACAGGTCAGACCCGCCTACATTATGGCCAGCTTGTCAAAATGACCATCCTGCTTCTCTCAGTCCATCGATGCCCCCCTCTCAAAGTCTGCCATCTCCGTCTGGTTAATAGACTGCCAAGAGGTACACTACCCAAAAGTAGCCTCTGAGAACCTTTTTATATGACAGCAGGGGAAGCATATCCCCACATCTAATCAGAGCACGCCTGTAATCCTCTCCAGATCTGCCTGAGACAGAACTGCGAGCCATTCTGAAGAAATCAGACATTTCTGTCTGGGTGCTTTATTTGATTTTTTTTTTTTTGTCAGTGAATATGTTTTCTGGTTGAATGTTTTGCATCGATTAAGTAAGAGCTGATGAAGGTACTGCAGTTCCTTTAGCTTGTGCACCGTACGCGTGCCAGTAACATTATAAAATGTCCAGAGGCCTTTGTTTACAGTATAAACATACAAAGAGTATCTTATTATTGTAGCAAGCTTCTTCTTGCGAAAATAAAGTTTCCCTTTGTCAGTGAACATGCGGAGCACGTCGCGCTTAGGAATTCGGTTCAGCTAAAAATGTTTTTGCACCACATTAAAAATAGTAAAGATTTCTTCACGTGGTTCATTAACAAATGTGCAAGTCTGAAGAAGGAAATGAGGAATTTGCATGAGCTCAGGCCACACGCAAGGACCAACCAGAGAACCCACGTGCGATGAGTCACTACCCCTTCAATTCTTAACAATTTGAATGTGACAAATATTTGCTTTTAAAAATGTACTACATCACCTTTTGTCTTTTTTTTTTTGTTATTCTGATTTGCATATCCGAATCATTCGCCTTTTTCCTATTCTCTCGCCGGCAAAACGACTGCTGAACAGCTGTTTTTAAATATTGTCACAGATTCTCAGAATTTATTTGTTATATTATTCCCAGAATGAGGACTGGGCTTTGACTTGGCCACTCTTAATATATAAAAGTAATGTTTCCTGAGCTCGGCTTCTGTTTTGGTCTCGACCTCACTTGGGCTCGGTCTCATCTTAAGTTGGACTTGGAAATTGTTGTCGAGACCGGCAGAGTCCTGAGGTCAAGTTCATTAGAAACCGAATTTCTTTTCTGTCGTTATTGAATATTAAAAAAAAAAAAAACAATCAGACAGAATAAATAAAGCAGCCCTTTCTCTACATGCCTCTGATTGGCTTAACAGGGAAAACGAATTTCCCTCTGTTCTCGTCCAGGATCCAATCAATGAACACGATTTGTTTTGAATCGTCTAGAGTTAAGACTGCCAGTGCGCATTTTCACTTCGCTCGCTTTACTGCCTTTACAGGCCAAAATCAGAAACGGCTTGGAGTGAGAAATACACATAAAAACACAACAATGCTCCTTACATTCGCTTTGGCTTTTATTTCGTTGCTGACGGCATGAGGCTGAGGTATTTCTGGGGGTTTTCGTCCGGTCAGCCTCATTTAATTCGTTGATAAACGTCCTTTCCTGCATTTCAGGTCTGCAACACATTGCAAAAAAAGTTGCAACGGGGGACCATTTAGAGGTAGTAATGAGGTAATAAACTAAATAATGACGGGAATTCAAACTATTCTTTGTGGACCAAAGGCGGGCAGAGGATCTCCCGCTTATCAACAAATGTGTGTATTAATTATTGAGACGTTTCAAAACGATGTACCTCGAAGCAGCATTGGAAGGGATTTAGATATTGTTCCTTCTGGAGTGCCTGAAATCATTAAACGATTCAAGGAATCTAGAGGAAGTTCAGTCCGCGAAGGGCAAGGACACAAGCCTAAACTGAACACCCTGCATCAAGAACCGTCGTTCCTCGGTATGTGACAGGAGCACATGGGTAAGGGATTACTTTATCCAACCTTTATCAAGCTCTACAATCCAGACTTACATTCACAAACACCGCTTAAAACTTTACTGTACAAAAAACAGGTCCACAAATGTAGTTGACTTCTCTGGGCTCTGATGCATCCAGGATGGGACCATCACCATGGCAACGGGAATTGTGCTCAGACCAATCAGTATTCCGGATCTCGTTTTGGAAAGAAATGGACGCTCTATCACATCTAGGAATCATGTAAACCCCGCCCCCCCCCCATCACATCCAAACATGGGTGTTAGTATGGAGTTTGGCTCTCACCTTTGCTGCTCCAACTATTATAATCCAAGAAATTGTGGGTTAAAGGTCTTGCTCAGGGACGTTTAACAGTGGGATTTTCTCATTTGAACCCAATACCTTCTGGTTCATAGTTTCATAGTGCTTTAACCGCTAGGCTACCACAGTTCCCATGACTGTGAGTTCAGCTTCCGGTGGTCCCTGGCTCCCTTTAGGCATTCCGGTGCATTTTTAAGGCGTCTGATGGAGTTGTTGAGATAAAGGCTCTGTGCAAACTCAGTCTCAGTCAAAGTTGGCAATCCAATACCCATTCTACCACCACTGTTTGCCTATGGAGAATCCAGAGACGTAAGATTTATATTTTGAATGTCTTAAGAAGTTGCTGCTGAAATAGCAGAGCTCTGTAATTAGAAAAGGTGTCCACAAGCATTTGTCTACGTAGTGCATAGAGTCAAATGTACAAGAACCAAGAGAAAGTCGGTACCCATTTGATTTTCAGCCTGAATGTGCAAATGTTTTTTTTTTTTTTTCCCCACTGTGCATTCTGTAAACAGCTCCCGCCTACCAACTGGACAGAACTTCAAGGGAAATATCGAGATGCAAACTGGCTGGTGGAGATGCAAAGCAGCCTGCCTGTCTGCCTTTCCTCAACTTAAACTAGACCTGCTAAATGTGAAGCTGTGTCACCTTTATATTATGTGTTGACCTAATGATTGATCTGCAAAACCCACCTAGCATTTGTTAGGAGTCTTTTAAATGCTGGTGCAAAAAGGTAATGACATGCACAGTCGCAGTGTTTATAAAGATATGGATGTGATTACATGGCCAGACCTTTGTGGACACCCAGTGTGATCAGTACGTTTGGCTCTTTTAGCTCGACGCCGTGAACAGGTCCATGAAATCGAGCACACAGCCATGCAGTCTTCATGGACAAGCAGGACACTGCCAGAGTGCAGAGATGCCCTGTGGGATTGTTATAAGTTGCACCGCATTTGGATGCTACCCAAATTTTACAGGCAAATCGTATGTTAATTTCGTGAAATCTGAGCTTGCTGTATGTTTGTAGAAGGGACTGGAGCTCTTCACTGCAGTAACACAACATACAGGGCCGTAAAAAGTCCCCAAAAACACTCCGAATACAAATGAGCCTGATGAAACTGCCTGTGAAAATGAAAAGTGTCCACTAAGATGCAGAAAGTGACAGAACAGATCAAAACTATGATGCTCCCATAAAACCCGGCTGATTATGCGTCGCTCAAACTGCAGTCTCACAGCTATAAGCCCAAATATTTTCACAGATGAAGCAACCACCCATTCATCCATCCATCCATCCATTATCTTCTGCTTAATCCACACGGGGTCGCCGGTCAGACGGTGCCCACCCGGCAACCCTGGGCTCAAGGGCAGGAACAACCCTAGACGGGACGCCAATCCATCGTAGGACACACACACACACACACACACACACACACACACACACACACACACACACACACACACAC